>JAKUCV010005135.1:4721-21473 GCA_028386065.3 Turnera subulata
TGATGCATGAGCAAATTTTATCTTATTTTGAGCCAATGTCCTAGAAGAGTTGAGTGTTATACCTTGTACAATTTATGAATCTAACTCTTCTTTTCTTGGCTCTTCTATCTTGTGCTCATTCACTTTGATCCTTTGCTCTTGAATGGTTTCTTTTGCTTGGGGATTGGTTTGACTTCATTTCTTTTTGCTTCATCTTTGTCATGATCTGGAATTGGTTTGTCAATTATCAAAACCTGCAATGAACCATGAGTTCTAATATGATTGTGTTAGGCCTTGCCCTGTTTATATTGGGCTTATGCCCTGGTTGTCTCATGAGACGGGACCGAGCTCGACGTACACAGTAGAGGGCCCTAATAAAACATTCAACCCTAATAACAATAATGTACAATGATAATTAAGTGATTAAAGATCAGTGTTGGTTTGAAGTCTGATGATGACTTGTTTTGTTCATTGTGACTTGTTTGTGCATAGTAGTTGCTGTTGCCTGATGCCGGTGTACTTGTAGTTGATTTGTATTTGTATACTTTGGTTTATTTGTTTGCGGTGAGACAGTGGTTGGTCTCACCCCCTCACAGTCTTTTTCAGGTTAACTGCTCATAGAGCAGTGATGCATATCAGCAGGTGGCGGCGTTATCCTCTCCTCGGGTCAGATCCATAGGGTTCATTGCATGCATGTTGCTATGTATTTTTTTCTTCCGCTGCGTACTTGATTCCATTGTATTATTTATTATTTGATTAAATGTTGATCATGTTGTTGAAGATTTTCGTGTCCCGGGAATGATAAGGGAAATTTTGTCATTTTATATTTAAATTCTATTTTATATTAATAAATTGGGACACAGACGTTTTAGTAGAGGGCTCTAATAAAATGTACAAACATAATAAAACAATCTTCAGTATAAACTCCTAAGCATAACAGTTGACTTTGTTTTTTTGTGCACTGTGGTTGCTACTATCTGATGCCGGTGTGTTTGTGGTTGATTTGTATTAGTATACTTTGGTTTATTTGTTTGCGGTGAGACAGTGGTTGGTCTCACCCCCTCACAGTTTTTACACAGGTTAGCTGTTCGATGATCAGAAGAGTTTATCAGCAGGTGGCGGTGCTTTCCTCCTCGGGTCGGATCCATAGGGTTCATTGTATGCAAGTTGCTATGTATTGTTGTCATCCGCTACGTACTTGATTCCATTGTATTATTTATTAGTTGATTAAATGTTGATCATGTCGTTGATATCGTATCCCGGATAGAAGGGCATTTTGGTAACTTCTCATTTTGTAATTAATTTAATGGGTTATTTGGGATACGGGTGTTTAGTTGATGATTTTCGTGTCCCGAAAATGATAAGGGCAATTTAGTCATTTTATATTTAAATTCTATTTTATATTAATAAATTGGGACACGGGCATTTCAGTTGGTAGCGGAGCAGGCTGTAGATTCTTTGGGATGTGTGGATATGTTTTGTGCTCTTATATGCATAGGTCTGCTCCTTTTTGAGTCGTCTGTTGCATTGTCTTATGCATGCATATAGTGAGTCGTACTATGGATCCGGTGGAGGACACGCGCCTGCTGAGGGTCGGAGTGACCCGACATTGTTGTTGAAATGATATGTTTTTCTTTACAGCTTAGGCTGTTGTGAGGCTTATTTTGTGGAATATCCACTGCTTTATTGGAGTCGGTGTAGACTCTTGATTCTTTACTTACGCTTTTGTGTCGGTGTGAGTACACCGTTGTTGCTTTCTCTGTGTTGTTGCTGGAAGGGGGTTTTCCTACGATAACATGTTTGATAGTTCCTGAAATGGAACTGGCCAATACAAGTAAGAACCATCGGTTTGTTATTGGATGTTGCATCTGTTAGGAGATGATCTGATATGATGCTTAAGGATATGATTCCTGTAATCTTGATGATCATGTTACTTGTGGTATGATTACTTGAGCTCGAGGTTTGAATTTACTTGTGAGTTATATATGGATTAAATTTGTTCGGAGTTCGAGATGATAACTTCTTGAATTAATTTGAGGTTGATCTAATGGTATATTTGGAAAAATATTTTACTGATATGTGAGGTACTTAACTTAGTTGAGATTTGAGATATTAGTGATGATTGCGATTTAAAGGTTTTTATCATGGATCTTTGGGGTTATAGTTCATGTGTTAGATGAGGATGCCAAAATTATGTTTTATATTGAGGTTTGATTTTTGAGGTGATCTCGGGAATTGTGAATTTAGTGCTAGTCAGCTAATTATGTGGTGAGAGATACAGTGATGTTTTAAGTTCTTTGTTAAGGAAATTTTGATGTTCGTTCTAATTGTGGCTTGAGAGGTACATACATGAGTCTAAGTAATGCAAGGATGTTTAAGTCTTGAGGAATTAAGTTATAGTGTTGCAATTGTGATATACTTGTAATGCATGAGTTTTAGTGCTTAAGGGTATGTTCTTGAGTTTACACACTTTTGGCTAATTTTGGTGTGAGAAAGAGGATATGCTTTGAGAATCGGAATATGAAATAGATTATGGGTTTTTGGTCTTGAGGTGTTCGGGAGTGATGATCATGTTACTTAGGTAACAATTTTGGGTCTGGTTATCTGAGGATATGCTTAATGGATTAAAAGATCGAATATATTTGGTTAAGTGATGATAAGTGAAATATTTTATGGACTCTAGTATTGATGATGTTGATGATGTTCGGAAAGATTCTTGTGTTAGTGCTTTGATCTTATGCTCTATTAATCATGGTTGGCTAGAGTCGATGATCGACTTGGTATGTTGGAAGTCTTGCTTGGGAATATGATTGATGGCCATGATGGTTCTACTTGGTAATTTTGGCCAACGGTATTTTGATGCCGGGTGACACCAGTTGTGTCAGTTAAGTACTTGGCTGCTTGACTCAAGTACGTAAATTTCGAGGACGAAATTTTTTGTTAAGTGGGGTAGAACTGTAACGCCCCAGATTTTCGGTTATTAATTTTTATGGAATTTTTTAAATTTTTGGAATTTAAATTCAATTTTACCTCAGAGAAATCTCTTTCGAGATTTTACTTTTTGCCATATGGAAATTGATTCTTATGAGTTATTTAAATTTTATTCTTAAAGGAATTTCCACTTTGTTTTGTTTTTAAGTTTAATCCAATTTGGTTCCTTAGAATAAAATTTGCGTGTAGGTATGAAACACAAGTTTTGGAGTAGTATTGAACAATACTACGTAGTTTTGGGAGTGTCAAGGCATAAAACTCAAAGGAAGCTTGTGTTTTGACTAGCCCAAATGAGCGCATTGACCTGAGGAGCTGGGAAAGGTAAAACGACGCCGTTTTGCTAGCCAAAACGACGTTGGTTTGTGCGTGGCCGAATCCTAGGGTTTCTCTAGGTATATAAACGTCATTTCTTCTCTCTCTCCTCACTCTTTTCTCTCCCGAACGGCTGCCTTGTTCTTCTCTATTCTTTTTTTTTTTATTATTTTCTTGTCTTCTCCACGATCTCCCTCTCCACAAAACCACCGCCCCCTCCTTTTTCTTCTCATGTCGCTGTCGGGCATAATCTTCACTATTAAGCAGGTCCAATCCCCTAGGCTTCCCAGAACACTATAAATAGGACCCCTCACACACATTTCAAGGGATCAATCACTCATTACACACACACCCCCATAAGCTTTGTTTGCTTGGAGAAACTCTACTCCTTCAAGCCTAGAAACGTTCCTACAGGGAGAACTTCCGTGGGAAAGCATCAAGGAAGAAGCCAAAAAGAAGGAATCAAGAGGAGATCGAGAGGAGGAGGTAATCAAAAACATTCTAGGAGTCAAAAAGGCGGACAATCTGAGTGGAAGGACCTGATGTGAGCAGTTTTAGTAAACAATCCATATCTCAAGTTCTTGAGATTGGATTGCCATGATCTTGAACTCTTTGGAAAGCTAAGAGGGAGAGCTACGACTTTGCTTGAGACCAGAAGCTAAATCCAAAAGCCAGTAGAAGACGACTCATAGTTTCTGTCCTACAACTGAGCTAAGTGTTCCAACCCTTTTTACTGCGCACTTTATTGATTGCTTCTTGTTGATTATTTGATGATAGTTGTGATGATTGTGTGATTGCTATGATGCCATGTCAAGAACTACGTGGGCTTTGAACCCGGTCGCCGGGGTACATAGGCGGCTTCTAGTGGTGGAGACTCAAGCCCAAATATTTTATTTTTTCCTTTTTGTTCCGTATCTTCTTCTCCTACCCCTCCAATTTAATTTTGTTATTTTTATGTGTGATTGGTTCCACACCTGCACACCTGCACAAGGCACACATAATTTCTTCAATTGCACAAGGTTTCAACCCAACACGGATGGGTGCCTAACACCTTCCCATCCGTGACGAACCCCCGATCCCATATCTTTGGCTCGCTATGACCATGTAGCCTAAAGGAGTCATATAAATGTTTTCCCAAAATTTTGCCCTTAATAAAATTTAAGTGGCGACTCCATTGACATGGGATTGACCCGAGGAAGAAGGTGAAAAGGAATAGGTGAATAGGCCAAAGTGATTTAGGGTCGGGTATTTACATAATCCGATCTCCCGAGCCCAGCCTTTCCGGCCTAAAAGTTCTATCAGTGTCGGAGTAATCCAGCCACGTACCCCTCAATTTGTCACACTCGATTTCCAATATTTCCTTTTCATTATAATACACTAATTAATTGCATTTTCAGTACATGCCTTGTACAAGAAATGAAATGCACGTCATTTCCTGAGAATTACTGTGTACTGCACGAAAGCACACCATCTCGTCGGAATAGTGCTTGACCAGTCGGATTCCGGTCGGTCCTCGCCGGAAACACAGCCCAAGTCCCCGAAACCACTTATCCACGATCTGTCCAGCAATAACACAACCGACACACATGAATCTAAAATTCAATCCAACATCACAGGCACCACAGAACAACAAAATGAACCCAAAAACGGGAAGAGGTGTCGGAATCCTTACCGGAAAGCCAAACTCGCACTGCCCAGTATTGGATCCAAACTCCAAGCACTCGAATCTTGACCACAGTTCCATAACCAAGTTGCAGAACTCTTGCCCGTGAGCAACCCCGCTTTGACCAGCCTAAACCCGACATCAACAATGCAAATCCCGAGCCTCACATCCGACATCAACAATGCAAAACTCGACCACCAGCCACCATCGATTCGTCACCACCAGAAAAGACTAGCAGCCGCCACCAAAACAGCCAAGCCGAGCCACCAGCCCGCCACTGTCATACACGCGCAAACCCCGCTGCCATCCACAACGAGCTTGCCACCACCGGCCACCAATGGCTCGGTCAACGTCCACAGCACAAAAGTAATAGCCATCAAAATCCAAATCGAGTCCAACAAAATGAACTCAAGAACCCACAAAGACGAGCAAATAGGGAACAGAGGAGGGACTTACCCGATAGAAGACGCTAACGGCGGTGACCCCGTCGCAAACTAGTCCTCGTGCGGGTGAAAAACCTATGGCGCCTCCTCCGTCCTTATCGCATTGGCGGGTTTGAGACCCATGTGGAAATGATTTGAAGAGGGAGGGAATAACAAAGAGGTGATGGCGACACTTATAGAGAAAAGAAGATGGAGAAGAAAAAAGAAATAAAAGAGAAGGGATTATGGGGTTAGCCGTTGGGAGAACATGGAAAGAGAAGGGATTATGGGAGGAAAATCCGAAGCAAAATCATGGGTGACGGCTCACGGAAGAGAAAGGAGAAAAATAAAGAAGAGAGAGGGGAAAAGGAAAGGAAGATGGGTAGGGTTTTTGACCCTGCTGAGCCAAAACGACGTCGTTTCATTTTGGCTTGGCATGGTCAACCCGCCCTCACCAAGTCAACGTCACTCTTTGCTTTTTTTCCTTTACCTTTTGTGAACACCCAAATTTGACCCACGAATTTTCTACTAGAATTAGATTTTAAACATACTTGAACCTGGAATTGATGAGATGATTCAATCTTAGGATTAGGACATGTCATGAATTTAACATTAGTAGAAATGATGCATTTTGGTAATTTAGACCTTCATATATTGGAACTATGAACTTGTTTGAAACCTTTTGCAACCAAACGCCCTTTGAAGGTAACAACATTACCATCCATGTCGGTCTTCTTCTTATAGATCCACTTGCACGCAATGGGTTTTACCCCTTCAGGTGGATCAACCAAGGTCCACACCTTGTTTTCATACATGGATTCCATCTCAGAATTCATGGCTTCTAGCCACTTCTTAGAGTCTGGACCCGTAATAGCTTGCTGATAGGAAGTGGGCTCATCTTCATCTATGAGCATCACGTCTCCAGTATGAGTCAAAAGAAATCCATATTTCTCAGGCACATACCGAGTCCTATCAGACCTAAGTGGTCCATGTGTTACAGGTACAGGATTTTCACCCACAATAACTTGTGGTTCCTGTTCTTGTTCCATCTCATCCTCTATAGCTTCTTGTTGTACTCGAACTTCTTCGAGTTCTATATTTCTCCCACTGATTTCTCTAGAAATAAATTTTTTTTCTAGAAAAATAGCAGTACAAGCAACAAACACTTTTTGCTCTGTGGGATTATAGAAATAATATCCTTTAGTTTCTTTAGGATATCCAACAAAAAGGCACTTGTTAGATTTAAGGCCGAGTTTGTCTGATGCTTGACGTCTTACGTAAGCTTCACAACCCCAAATCTTCATAAAAGACAAATTGGGACGTTTCCCAGTCCATATCTCATATGGTGTCTTTTCAACCGATTTAGATGGAACACGGTTAAGTGTAAAGGCAACAGTCAATAAAGCATGTCCCCAAAATGAAGAAGGAAGGTCAGCTTGACTCATCATAGAATGAACCATGTCTGACAGAGTTCTATTTCTCCTTTCAGATACACCATTCCATTGAGGTGTACCTGGTGGAGTAAGTTGTGATACTATACCACATTCCTTTAGATGATCAAAGAAATACTCGGTCTAAGTATTCACCTCCTTGATCAGATCAAAGCATTTTAATACTCTTACCAAGTTGATTCTGTACTTCATTCTTGAATTCTTTGAACTTTTCAAAGGATTCTAACTTGTGCTTCATAAGATACACATAGTCATATCTACTATAATCATCACTAAATGTAATGAAGTATTGAAATCCACCTCTAGCCTGTGTTGACATAGGCCCACATACATCAGAATGTATAAGGCCTAATAAGTCTGAAGCTCTTTTACCTTTACCAGTAAAAGGAGCCTTCGCCATTTTGCCCAATAAACATGACTCGCATGTCTCATATGATTCTAATATGATTCAAAATCAAATGAGTCTAAAAGCCCATCCTTATGGAGCTTAGAAATACGAGTCTCGTTTATATGGCCCAAACGACAATGCCAGAGATAGACCGTATTAGAATCGTTTAATTTAACCTTCTTCGAGTTAATGTTATAGATTGGGGTTTCTCGGTTTAGAACGTACAAACCATTGCTTAAATATGCACCACCATAATAAATATCATTCAAATAAATAGAACAACAGTTGTTCTTTATTACGAATGAAAAACCTTTTTTGTCCAGACAAGAGACAGAAATCAAATTCATGCTTATAGTAGGTACATAATAACAATCATCAAGTTCCAAAACCAAACCACTCGGTAAAGATAGATAATAAGTCCCTACGGCTAATGCAGCAACTCTTGCTCCATTTCCAACGCGCAGGTCCACTTCACCCTTTGCTAATCTTCTACTCTTTCTCAAATCCTTCACATTTACACAAATGTGAGAACCACATCCGGTATCTAAAACCAATGATGCAGAGATAGAAATATTAGCTTCTATAACAAGAATACCTGAAGCGAAAGTCTTACTTCCCTTCTATTTCTTCACCTCCTCAAGGTAAATAGGGCAGTTACATTTCTAATGGCCAGGTTTCTTGCAATGGAAACATTGTCCTTCCTTTGGAACACCACCTTTGGGTTTCATCACATGTGAAGAAGAAGATGCACATGAACCAAACTTTTTGGCACATTTCTTCTTCTTGCTAAACTTGGATTTTCCCTTTCCTTTGCCATTTCCAACCATCAAAATGTTGTTGGATTTATTAGCCTTCATCTGTTGCTCAACTGTTCCCAACATGTTAAGCAACTTAGACAAAGATTTGTCAAGATGATTCATGTTGAAATTCATGACAAATTGGTTGTAACTATCTGACAACGATTGCAGGACTAGATCAACGGCCAACTCTCTTTCCAAAGGAAAACCCAGCCCCTCAAGGCTCTCAATGTGTCCAATCATTTTGAGCACATGAGGTCTGACAGGTGATGACTCAGCCATCTTGCATTGGAATAATGCCTTTGAGGTCTCATACCTCTCATGTCTAGCTTGCTCTTCAAAGAGCATTTTCAGGTGTTCGATCATATCAAAAGCACCCAAATTCTCATGTTGCTTCTGAAGCTCAGAGTCCATAGTGATAAGCATAAGGCAAGCAACATCCAATGCTTCATCAACATGCTTCTTGTAAGCATCCTTTTCTACCCTAGGAGCATTAGGTGCCTGTTCATTAGGAACAGACCCTTCAAGGACATACAATTTCTTTTCTTGCTTGAGGACTATCCTTAAATTGCGGTGCCACTTAAGGAAATTATTCCCATTCAGTTTTTCCTTCTCAAGGACTGATCGCAGTGACATAGTACTTGTGTTTTGTGCCATGATAATTCTACAATGATCAATTCACACAAATTAGAGTCATGTATACAATCATTTAACAAGGATTTTTATTAAATGATACTCCCACTATATAAATCAAGATGATAATGAGTGGGCCAAGATCCATATTTAACTATAAGATAAGTTAGCTTTGGCTAATTGCTTATATCATAGTTATTTAGGTAGACAACTCTTTGTCAATTACATCTCATGTAAGTCTTGGATAGTTGAGTGAACAACTCTTGTTCTTGTCTATCTCATAGACTTATCTCAACTTTTTGCCTCTAAGTCCCCAATCCTATTAAGATGACTTAGTTAAGTTCACCCCATGACAAGCAATTTGGATATTACAATTATCCCATCGCATCTTGCTAGGATAAATATTGTCACTTTGCTTTAGCAAACCTACTAAGTGTTGATCTAAGCATAGATGAGTGCTCATCAATGGAAGGCAACACATGAGGAACTTAATATTACATCAACAAGTTATATCCATACACGACATGCATGTAATTAACAAATTATATATCGCATATACAATAACTATGCATCATATGCAATATAAGCCACTATGCAGAGGTAGCACGGCGGTCCCGCTAGCCGGTTAGTGGGCGGGGTCAAGAGGCTTAAACATCGATGTTTTGACCTCTTGGCCGACAATCGGCCAAAGAGAACATCGATGTTTAACGTAACATCGATGTTTTCGTCTTGCTGTCCTAGAACGACAATCGTTCTTTATGAAAACCGAAAATCAATTTATCCTTGTCGAATTCATTCGACTTTCTGCCAAAGTACACCATGATTGATATCATATACCAATCATGTACTTGGTGTCAAACACCTTTGAACCGGCTTCAACATATCACATATATGAGAATCATAATGATCTAGTTTAAACATACATTCAACGGATGCATAATAAACTATGATAAAGTTATGTTGCTTATACAATCATGATCAAGCCACATCACATATAGCATATCATACATATAAACAACTTATTCGGTTTAGTGTTTCACAAGAGACTCCGCTACCACTGTAAGTAACCGGGCATGCAAACAAAGAGATAAAAATGCGCAGCGGAAAAACCCGGAACTAATGGAGGATCTATGTGAAACGGGGTAAACCAAATAACAAAATTTCGTACCTGGTTTGGTTGAGATCTTCCACTCAACTGATGATCCGAATCAGCAAGAATCGGACAGAAATCCGACTCCTCTACGGTATCCACACAAATCGTCGATGACTGCTAGCAACCTTCACACGATCACTAACCCGAGCACTCCCGAACCGCAGTGCTAGCTGCAGAATTCCAAGAGCAAGAGAGCCTAGAGTGTTTTTCTCACAACTGTTGTGTATGTGCTTGTGTGTTGAGCTCTACACAAAATCTGCTCATACTTCACACTCTTACATATATCACATATATGTTTACACGTTAGTTAATATACAAAATGGCCAACCAATCATACATACATCTTATCATGCATAATTGTGTTTTCCATTATCTATACTTTAGTCACAATCATCAACATGATCATGTCTCCACTAACTCAATTATATATATCAACATTATATATAAAACAACACATCCTTTCATGCCTTTTGGACAGTAATTCAAGTTCAATAATTTTGGTAACTATTGAACCGAACAACCTAAACGACCCGGTCCAACTATGGTCTAACCACTAGCTCAAATCAAGGTCCAACCGTGGTCTAACCACCAGCTCGAATCAACAGTTCTAAGTGTGTAACCCTGTAGGCACTAATCACGTTGGCAATAATTATAAAATCTCATTTATAATTATAAACAATGAGCAGTGTCTAGCAACACATCATTGCTACCCAAGTGACCAGATCAGTACTGATTCATTATGCTTCGGAAAAAGTCATTATCCTTTCGTCCCATATATCAAGATCAAACACGAGACATGGAATATGTCATTCTCGTATATGTTTAATCTAAGGTTTCCTGATCCCCAAGTTAACTGTGTAAAACGGATACAAATGATATCTCTATATCACATAATCCGAGCATGGCCATGCATTTACAGTTCAACTCTATCAAGGGGCCCAACTGATAATCTTCCCGTTATATGGGTTGGACGAATTCCATCTTGATCATACAAAACCCACTACATGTTATATCATATACCCAATGATTACTCTTAGGTCCACTCAATTACGAATGACCAAGAGTAATATCAAAGTATATGACTCACATGTTGGGAACCTTGATGATCTCAGGTCTAAGGATAGTACATACAAGAACCACTAATGATAATATATAACAGTCCATGTAGTGTTCTTATGTCGGGTCGATCCGGGTCGATCCAGTCCACAAGTTCTCTAACTTGTACCCATATGTAGAATTCATATCTCATATAATTCTCAACATACGCCAGTCTTAATTTATTATTACAACCCATCCATAATAGTAATCGACTAGGGACAGTTCAAGAATATAAAATATTCTTAGGTTATAAATATGTGCAAGCATTTATCATTGATAAACATATTTATTAGAATAAAACCTTAATAAATATACATGACTATATAATTATCCAATGTTTGGCTTTTGGGCATTACACTAACACGAACTCCCTTTTATCTTTTGACAATCTTTGAATTATTGATAATAAGAGCAGAACCGGACCCTAGTCGGGGCTTCTTACGTATTCATGGCTCATTTTTCTTTTCCTTTCCCCCTTTTCCTTTTTTTTCTTTTTTCTTTTTCTTTTTTTCTTTTTCTCTCTTTTTTTTTTATATGGCTCATGAAATCAGGTTCACGTAGTTCTTTTCTCGTCTGCCGTTTGTTGTCTCTTCCAAAAACTCCTCTTTCTCTGGTGATCATGTATTGCAAGGCCTTCGCTGGGTTCTTGTTAACGGCTTCGCCCATTGGATGCTTTCCAAAACTTTTGGTCACATAGTTCCTCAGAACTTTGATATTTTTTTATCGGATTAGGCCCTGATCCTCTTTTACTTTTTGGAGTTCTTGAGATCCTTATCAGTATTAGTATTCGTCCTCAGATTAACCATTATAGATTTTTAGGGAGTTTGTTCGTCTCATCATATCCATATGGGTTATGCATGCATGAAAAATATTTTCCAAGATAGTCATCAATATAAGGAAAAAGAGTGCCTTTTATTTATTGAAAAGAAAACAACAAAACAACTTGCCCTCATCGACCCCCTCTTTTTTTCCTTTGAACCACGACCTAGGCTCAACATAAACTACTGCAGGGATCTTCCAAGCAACCCCCATTTCTTTAAAAAGAGTCCTACAGCCATAGTCTTCATCCTCTTCATTCTCAGCTTCTTCCTTTACTTCTGCCTCTTCTTCCTCCTCTGGATAACAATCAAAGAACAGCTCAAATCCTGGCTTTCTTATCTTCATGATAGTTGATGCCTGTCTGCTATCCTGCAAGTGTACAAGGTTGTTGTAGTACTTTTATCAAGGTCGTATCCATAGGGACTAGGTTGAATCTGTTTTCCTTCAATTTCGGACAAACTAGACTTGAAAACAATTAAACAAGAGTGGATTGGATGATTAATGATTAAAACTAAAAGTGAGCAGTAAGGTAAATATAACAGCAAATTAAACGAGGAAGAGATCAGAAATGGTGAGTTCTTAGGCATCCGGGTTCCACATGTCCTGATTTATGCTTATAAATTGCTCAACAGCATCATCACAGGCTGAGCCTATGGATGAGGCTGTGACTAATTAGATGTCTTGTCGGGGCTCCCAACCTGAGGTACTATTAACGGCTTTCGATCATATTAATAGTTCCTTAAGCTTCCATCTACCCCCTGTCACTAGAGTAAATGTCCACTTAAGGATGAAGTTTAATGTTGGTGCTAATACCCACAGTCTCTCCCTATCTTCTTTTGAATGTCTAAGGAGTGAAGGCTGACTATTGTAGGTCTAGCACTCCTGGCTTCTCCTTTCGGTCCTTCACCAGGCTGCTATTAAACTAAGAATATGCCACCCAATAATCAATCAAGAATCAAACTAGGGGTTGTGTTATCTCTTGACTATACTGTCACGGAATGAGGATGTGCCCTGATGCTGTCGATAGCAAGGGGGTCAATTATAAGTTTCGTTCTTGAAGGCGCTCTCAACCTATACTGCACCCATTTGCTTTCACTCACAATTGCCTCCCATGGTTCTCATCTCCCATGTGCTTTTGCATTGGTCAAACTCAGGGGATTAAGATTGGTGTTGAGGCTAATTCCTCAATTAGTTTCTAACCTGTCACAAGTTGAAAACTAAGAGTTTGTTGTTGTTGTTCTAGTAGCTATGGTTTCTCCTTTCGGTCCTTCACCTAGCTACCTGTGTTCACGTATGGGTTTGATCAGAACCTAGACATGGAGAAGGTTCTCAACAACTAAAGCAAGAAAAAGGGTTAAGAACATGAGAAATTTTATTTCGCAAAAATCAGATACATGCTTCCCCCTTCAACCTAAGAAGGGGTTGTTTAGTTCATAATCAAGGTTACAGAAACAATGGAAGAATGGATTGGCATAGTGTTTTTGAACAATCTAGAGGTTAGGGGCAACACGGTTTCTGCCCAGAAAGGCTGCAGAACCGTATTTTCCCTTGGACCCTTGGTGTTTCTGGGTCCCACCTCTGTTCTAAAGAATTCTGCAACTAAGGAATTTTCGATGTTGATCCGGGGGATATCTCCCTGCTTTCTCTTCTTCTCTACTCCCTTTTTGTAGATGCATCTCCCTTCTTTTCCTTCTCCCAACTTGCTGGAGAGCATGGGTGTTTGGGCAAGTTGGCTCGTCAGTTCCTTCATCATGTGTGTCAGGATAAGAGCCATGGGGAGCGTGATGATATGGTGCAATTCGCTGGTCTGCAGCTTTTGAGGAATAATTGGAGGGAATAATGGACTTTTGAATGGGCAATCCTCTGGCATTCCTCTGGGCATTATATTATCATTCCCACCTGCCAAAAGGTCTTCTGAAGCACTCAGGTCGTGTTTTGCAGGCTCCATGTGCGGGATGAGCAAGTGGTGCAATTTAATATTGTTCCTACAAATCTGGGTTTTGCAGGACGCACAGCATGAGGCTGTCGACACACAGGCTGAGGCTGTGCAAGGTTTGTTATAGTTCTTCTTCAACTTTCCCTTCAATTGATTTCTGTTTCTTCTGTCGATGATAAGGTGTCATGAGGACTTCTTGGATCAAAGTTAAGGAAGCGATCCTCAGTGGAAATCTTATGAATTGAAGGTGGTTTGAGGCTTTCAATTGAATTCTCGATGAACAACAGCCTCAGGGGCTGGCTCTGCAACAGGCTCATGCTGTGGCAGAGGCTGTTTCTTCAAATTCTTCAATGAAATCTTACCAAATTGGTTGAAATGCACCTGAAATCACTAATTATGCAGTAAAGGGTAGAAATACAGGAAATACGACAGAATTATACATATGAGGCATATAATCATGAAAGAATGAGCACATATCATGCCTAAAATCATGCCTAAAACTATGCATATTTCGTGTGCATCAAAATACCCCAAACTGAAAATTTTGCTTGTCCTAAAGCAATCAGAAAAAGAAAAAAAGGCATAGTTTTAGAAAGAAGTAAGGGCAGTTCCTATGCATCCAAATTTTCATCGGGTTTCTCCCATGTGACGCCTTAATTTAGGAATCCCTTTGTTTTCTTTTAAAACTGCATCAACTCAAATCAAATTCTTTGTCAGTGGTTTCTGTAATTCAAACTTACAGGAATAATCTTGCAACTAACCTCCAATCATCTGTCGTCAGAGGGGTCCTGCCAAAATCATTTTTCTGGAAGTGAAAATTTTACCTCATATGCAGACCTATTATCCCTTAGCTCCACTAATGTGCAACAGTGCTCAAGCAAGGATCTCCAGGATTTTTCTGTATTGTACCGAGGTTAGGGTGATGGTTGTCAATGAATGATGGTTTGATTGAGCAAATGTTGGAGGTCTGTGAACTTGAAACCCCAGTTTAATTTGTGAACAGTCTGAGGCTGTATAGGGACTGTTTGATTCCGTATACAGCCTAAATTCCACTAATTTCATGGCTAATTACAAAAACAAGGTTTTACATATTATCATTTCTAATGTTCAAAAAAAGAAAAAAATATTGCTATGGGTTCTCCCTTGAAATTTTGAAAAAATAGTTTCTTTATTATTGCTACAAAAATTTCAGAGTCTTTGACAAATCCCTCTCCATCATTGTTGAATTAGAAAAATAATATATATTGGCACTGCAAAATTTGTCTAAAATCATTATGTCCTATACTAGGTGGAATATATATTCTTTGTGTTTTGAATAATTTTTCATTTTCCTTATAAACAACATATATTTATTTTATTTTAAAAAGTAGTGTGGAAAAAGATAAATAAATAATTACCTATATAGAGAAATGAAAAGGGGCTAGTTTTGCGAGGTATTTTGTTCACGACTAGTCCTAGAGGTCAAATTCTCACGACGTGACAAATTCCCGTGAGAAATTGATAGTGGCAATCTAATGATGGGGTAGAGTGCAAGATTGGCCTGGCAAGGATTAGAAAATAAAAAACGAATTAGTTGAAATTTGATTAAGAAAGGCCACCATACATGGACGTATTGTTTATTCTTTATCATTTGGAAGAATTTACAACAAAGCATACAATATTTTGTTTTGCTATCTAAGAAAGAAGCATCCCCAAGTTTGGAAAGTGAAAAAAACTCCTCTAATCCCATCTATGTAGAGCTGTAAATCACACCTACTTTTACGAAGTCACCCCCTCCTGACCCTGTTTCATGTATCTTGCACCATCACCAGCTGTTACCGTCCCCCACTGAAGCATATTTTATCTTTTACTAAGTTAGCAATAAATACATCCTTATTAACTCCTCAACATTTCATTCTCTGCTGCATTGCCACTGGTACATCCCCATCTCCCCCATTAGCAGCATTTCTCTCTAAATTCCTCCTGGTCAGGTGTGTGTGCTTCATTACTTCAACCTTTTGGTCTCCTCTCTCTTTTGGTGCTTACTTTTGTTCCTGTCGTGTCATAATTATGATGAGTGCTTGTCATTTCTGGATGAGCTGTTTCCCATTATGCTAGATCTGTTTCCCTACACTCTCAGTTGTTGGACGTTGTGTGGTTGTGTTTTTGTTGTTTGTGTCTTTTTGTGTAACGGAATTTGTTTTGGCTTTGCTTGTACTAACTTACTAGTGAAGGAGGCACTGAGGCAGTGTAAAGCTGTTACATTGAACTCATGAAGTAAA
Organism: Turnera subulata; assembly: GCA_028386065.3. Lineage (NCBI taxonomy): Eukaryota > Viridiplantae > Streptophyta > Magnoliopsida > Malpighiales > Passifloraceae > Turnera > Turnera subulata. The sequence goes on from JAKUCV010005135.1 coordinate 20,625, forward strand.
ATTGCGAATGTACTTTGAAGTGGATTTCTGATCTGGGTTTCGAGGAAGAGTTGATCTTTCGTGGATTTAGCTAGTTGGCTTGGTACATTGTTCTTTGTGATTTACGAGTAGAGGTTATTGTTTCATTTCCTCTGTATAATGCCTTTCGTTATCATTCCCATTGCATGGCATCTTAGTCAGTTGTTTGCAGTTTTTAGATCCGTTTTCTAGTTTACTTCAGTCAATTGACCTTACTTCTACAGTCTAGTCATCAACAGAGTTTGAATATTTTATATTTTTTAAGTTTTTTTTTTTTTTTTTCTGGATGAACCGGTCAAGATCTGCCTTTTGGTCAATTATGGTAATTTTGTTGAGGGCTTTTGTTAGCACCACACTTCTGGGATCGAGTCCTCGGGCCTTGGCCTGGACTTTTGGCCTTGCCCTTCCCCCGACCTATGGTGGTGAACCAGACTCTTGAAAGGAGTCTGCACCTGAACTCGTTAAAGGGAGCTCTGACCTCTAGGTGTTTGCTGAATATGACTTGATTCTTTCATTCATAGTAGGGCCCTTTAAATAGGACTTTGAGTAGTACAGGAATAGAAGTACATCCTTACTCTAATAGCAAATATTAAAGACAGAATCATAGTCTAATTGGAAAGCAATAAAAGACATAATCACGGAAATAATAGCAGATCTCTAGGAGATCAGCTTATTGCGAAATAAGAAATATAAAGTTGACTGCAGGCTAACTAAGGAAAGAAGGATAATGATGATGGTCAAAGGTCAATGACAGCATTGTGATTTGCTAAATCAATGTCCTTGAACTTTGTTGACCTGATCAATGTGGACGCATAATTCCTGCCTATGAAT
>JAKUCV010005135.1:22182-42435 GCA_028386065.3 Turnera subulata
AACCAGACTCTTGAAGGGAGTCTGAACCTGAACTCGTTAAAGGGAGCTCTGACCTCTAGGTGTTTGCTGAATATGACTTGGTTCTTTCATTCATAGTAGGGCCCTTTAAATAGGACTTTGAGTAGTACAGGAATAGAAGTACATCCTTACTCTAATAGCAAATATTAAAGACAGAATCATAGTCTAATTGGAAAGCAATAAAAGACATAATCACGGAAATAATAGCAGATCTCTAGGAGATCAGCTTATTGCGAAATAAGAAATATAAAGTTGACTGTAGGCTAACTAAGGAAAGAAGGATAATGATGATGGTCAAAGGTCAATGACAGCATTGTGATTTGCTAAATCAATGTCCTTGAACTTTGTTGACCTGATCAATGTGGACGCATAATTCCTGCCTATGAATGCGTCCATAACAGCTTTTCTTTCCATTCTGGGGTCTGTAGATATTGAAATGTGGTTTTGATTTTACCAATTAGCATGTCGGTCTGCTGACATTATGGATTTCGGTTGATTTTAGCTTTATGGTTGGTGGTGGTGGTAGGGGCGGGGTACTAACCCACTGGTCTTACTGGTTCTTGCAGGAATTTGGAGAGTACGGTCTAGAAGTTCAAGGAAGCATAATTGAGAAGACAATGGAGTTTTCCATGTTTTTTATGTTTAGCAGTACACTCTTGTTTTTGTTCACTTCACCAGCATCTGCTCAAACTGCTAGCCCCCCCCAGCACCAACCCCCACCCCAGCGCCAGCACCAGCACCAGGACCTGCTTATGTGAACCTCACTGATTTACTAAGCGTTGCTGGTCCATTCCACACCTTCCTTAACTACATTGAATCCACAAAAGTCATCGACACCTTCCAGAACCAAGCCAACAACACCGATGAAGGCATTACCCTTTTTGTACCAAAGGATGATGCATTCTCAAAGCTTAAGAAACCTTCCTTATCAAACCTCACACAAGACCAGCTTAAGCAGGTCCTGCTCTTCCATGCCTTGCCTCATTATTACTCTTTGGCAGAATTCAAGAACCTTAGCCAAGTAGGCCCTGTTAGCACATTAGCTGGCGCTGGTCAATTTGCTTTGAACTTCACAGATGTATCCGGTACTGTGCACCTTAATTCAGGATGGTCTAAGACTAAAATCAGCAGCAGTGTACATTCTACTGATCCTGTTGCAGTTTACCAAGTTGATAAGGTGCTTCTACCAGAGGCAATATTCGGTACTGATATTCCTCCTACACCAGCTCCAGCACCAGCTCCTGATGTTAGTCCAGCCGCGGATTCTCCCAAAGCTGCTGATGATGGTGAATCTGGGCATGCTCCGGTAACTTCGCCGCGGAATTCTTCCCACAGGATCAGCTTTGGCATTTGGAGTCAACTGGTTTTGGCATTTTCTGCTGTGATGGTCTTGTTCTTGTGAGAGAGCATTATTTCATTGATGGATCTAAGTTAATTTGTGAGGGATATATCCGGATTGGGTTTATTTTGCTTTTACTATTACAAACCATTTTTTGATTATATGTGCCACTGAATTTGTGTAAGTGAATACGCTGAGTTGTGGTATAATATCCATTCCCATTCAAAATTTCCTCTTGTTTTGATCCAAACTTGTAAATAACAGGTCATACTTTATGGTCTGCCAACTTTTTTTTTTTGTGGAAACTTAAATATCATTAATTATAGAATAAAATACATTTGAATAGATGCTAGAGTTGGTCTGCCAACTTGGTCTCAACTGGGTTTCCTAGATAGATGAAGTAGCATATTTCTTAAGCAAACCGTAGCTAGGCCGCCTGCAATCATCTAAAGTATGAACAGACCGTCTCAATATTCCTCGGAAATAAATTGGAATCCAACTACTCTTGACCTGAACACACACCTCAGCCAGAATCAAGTGGCAAAGTTTTTGGCGCTTAACTACGCAATGAGCCAAAGAGGCTTCCTCTTTGGTGCTCGTTAAAAAAGTCTATACAAAAGCTGAAAGGGACTAAAGCTGTTGTTCGTTCGAATTGTGTGCTCTTTACCTTGCCATCCTTATGTTTCAGAACATTAAAGGTTTTGAACCAAAAAATAAAACTATTCAATGTTGAAATCAGTCACGAGATTGTTTGCCTCGGATTTGGATCCAAGTGAAAGGAGGACAGGAAGAGTCATGTCACATGTGACTTTCACTCGGGAGGGGACCGTTTAGGTAGAACTTAGTTTCTACATAGTGAAATAAAATAGTGAAAACAATGAAAACGTTGAGATGGCCGAGTTGGTCTAAGGCGCCAGATTAAGGTTCTGGTCCGAAAGGGCGTGGGTTCAAATCCCACTCTCAACAAATCATTTTTGTTCACACTCAAAATTTTGAAAATTACATTTTTTTTTATGTTTTTTATTCCACCATTATTTTTAAAATGATTTTAATTTCATCAAAGTGATAGTGTTCCTTTGAGAACATTTTGTTATTTGACAGGTGCTACATGTTAAGCTAAATTTAGAAACTGCAAGCATAAGATGCATAACTTCGTTTCTCTATTTTCTGTAAAATTTTAAACATCATATATATCGTAATTAGGTAATTGTTTGTATAAATATGTTCTTAATTGAGCGGCTTTTGCTGCTCTTATTGATAGGATGAATTGCAATTTTTGAGAAGTCAATTCCCGGTTCTCCTATGGTTAGGTGGGCTACTTGATAATAAATATATAAGGAAAGTATTGACATTGATAACAATTGGCCTATTTTCCACAGCTTGGTTTTCCTCTCGAATTTTCTCGCCTCTTCAACCCCTCGTCTTCTCCAACCCAAAGCAAGGGGTTGCTGTCTGGTATCCTAGCCGGCGGCAAGCTCCAAAGTCTTAGTTTTTTGCCTTTTCTTTCTACTGTTAATAAATTGGTAGATATCCGTTGCTTTTGTAGCAACTTGCTTCTGCTTTTTTTTGGGCATATTAGTTTTGTTGGGTACCTCATGATAATTCACAGAAACTGCAACAACCATCTCCTTCAAGTGGATTTAAAAGCTTTTATCTCTCTATTGCAGGACCAGCCCCTTCTCCTCTCATTGTTCATCAAATCTTTGATGAATAGCCGCTTGGGACTTGTGGAGTTTCGGTATGTCTTTATTCTTTTGGATCTATGTTCCTTTAGACATATTATAAGTCTCAATTACCATCTTCAAATAGTAGGTTTCACTGCAATGGAGTTTCTAGCTTCACATCTTGTAATAGATTTTAAGGCTTTTATACTTCTCTTGTTTGATGTGTTGATGTATCTTTATGGAATATTTTCAGATCTATGTAGGAACCTTGCCAATACAAGTGTATCCTGATAAAACTTCTTCGCAGCCTATCATAGGCTTTCTCTATCAATTTTGATGGTCATTATGCCGGACTCTCCTTTCTTTCTCCTCATCGAATGGATAACCTCTTGAACAATTATAGTGTTATCCGTGATTTGGCGACTCGGGACAAAACTAGACTGCATATCATCCAGAAGTGGCTTAATGCGATTGACGATGATCTTTGTAACAACCTTGTACAGCACGTTGCATAACCCAATAGGATGAAATTGGGTAATCCTCTCGGGTTTCTCTACTTTAGGCAGCAGTACTAGCAAGGTTTGATTGATCCTTTCGTCCCACCGTTGGCCTGAGAATATCCTCTTTATCAACTCTATAACCCCAGGTCCCACATGGTCCCATTGTGACTGGAAGAAGATAGCATGAAGACCATCCGGACCGGGAGCCTTCAGAGGGCCCTATTGCATCAGACACTGCTTAATTTCATCATCCTCCACTGGTGTTAGTAGATTTTCCAACTGCGTTGATTCAAGGGAAGGAAAGGAATCGTGCAAGGGAAAGAGAAAAACCAGGGGTTCCTCCTCGCAAAATAATCTCTGGCAGTAAGTCAATGCAAGGTCCTGGAGATCTGACTCCTCAGACTTCCAGTTCCCTTCATCGTCTTTAAGTGCTCACTTTATTTTTCTGCCTCTGGATAATCGTGGTGGTATGGAAGAAATGGGTATTACGGTCACCCTCTTTTATCCACTGACAAAGGGCTTTTTGTGCCCACAATAATTCTTCCTGCACCAATACTGCGTCCAAGTTAGCCCTCAGCTCCTCCAAATTCGACAAGAAGGCAGATGGTCTGTTCTCCAAATAACATTAGATGCCTCCAAGTCTAGCTAACAACCTCTTCTTCCTCTGTTGTATGTTACCGAAAACACTACGGTTCCACTCTTGGACCTACAGTACAAAGTCATCAATGGCTTCCACTATGTTTTGATTGGCTTTCCAGGTTTTTTTCACGGGATAAGCACCTTTTTGGGTCCTTGGGTTTCGCGTTTGTCCTGAATCTATACCTGCGAGTTTTCCTGTCCCTTTTAGGTACCCCGGGTTTAAGATTTTGGCCCTTTTCTATACTTCGGGCAGCCCGGCTGATGATGTGGCTAGTTGCCCGGACAGACCTGACACGTGTCACTCTCCCATTAGACCACGTTGGCAAAAAGTGGGGCCCACCTTATCCCACAAATTTTTTTTCCCGAAAAATCGAAAATTCTTTTTCCTATTTTTAAAATCCCTTACCGGCTGGTTGGCCTGATTTTATGCCGGTTCACCTACCAGCCGGTAAGGGATTTTAAAACTAGTTTTATTAACATAGAAGATTGATATGCTTATTATCTGAAATTATGTATTAACATATTCTAAAAAAATTGTTGATTAGCTTATATTTTTTTTTTCTTTAAATATAACATGGAAATCTCACTCCAAATCACAATTCAATTACTATTAGGGAAATTTTTGTGGCAAAAGAAACCTTCCTACATCAGAAACCTTAATAGCAAATTTTTCCGTTTTAAAACATTTCTTGTATTTCCCAGCTTCATTAAGGAAAAAAAAATACCCAGCTTAAAATACTAAATTCCTTTTAGACGTCTTCTTCTTCCCAAAATGCAAAAATCATTAATACCCAAAACAAAATCCATTCCAACACCAAAACCAATTCAGAAATCATCATGGCAGAGGAGGTGAGTAGTTTTTCTAATTTCCCAGAGGACGTGCAGCTGTGCATCCTCTCCTTCCTCTCGCCGGCGGAGATCGCCAACATCGCCCTCACGTCGAAGCGCTTCGCCCCGCTCTGCCGCAACGACAGCAAGCTGTGGCACTCCCTCTGCGCCCGGCAATGGGCTCCAAGACCCAAATCCACAAGTAGGGCGACGACAAGATCTCCTACCACCTCCTCCACCGCACCCTCTCCCGCTGGGACCATCTCATCGGCTTCTGGCGCCGCTGCGGCCAGAGCAGCCAAAGGCACTTCTCCCCTCCCTCGCTCCTCTTCTTTGAGTGGGGCCCTTCCTTTCGTCTCCGGCTCCCGCGTCTCCGCCGTCCCTTACGTCCACTGCCGCTAGTTCCTCCAGGAACTCAGCCACGCCCCTTCCCTCCAGATCCTCATCACCCGGCAATCTCCTCGACAAGGATGTGCCGTTCCTCCTCGAGCAACGCAACAACAACATGTCGTTCCTAGAATCGTACAAGGCAATTCACATAATTTTGTTGCAATCGGGCTGCGTGGCGAGCCTGGTGTCGGTGGTGGGTCTTTTTGCTAGTGGGGAGTGGAGGAGCTTGCATGGAGAGGTTTGGGAAGGGCAGGGGTTGCGATGAAAAGGAAGATCCAAGGCGGCGGTTTGCTCGGCGGTGTAGGTGTCGCGCGGAGAGGAGAGGAGAGGAAGGAAGAGAAAAAAAAAAGGGAACCGTGGGTATCAGGGAGGAAGAAGAAGAGAAATAAAAAGAGAAAAAGGAAAAATAAAAGTGACAAATAAAAGAAAAGGATAGAAATAAAACTAGGAATTAAATTAATTGGGTAGGGTTCTATTTTAATTTAGACCGTATTGGGCGAACCGGCGTAAAATCGGGCCAACCAACAGGAAGGGATTTTAAAAATAGGAAAAAGAATTTTCGATTTTTCGGAAAATAAAAATCTGTAGGATAAGGTGGGCCCCAATTTTTTGCCAACATGGTCTAATGGGAGAGTGACACGTGTCAGTTCTGCCCGGGCAACTAGCCACGTCATCGGCCGGGCTGCCCGAGGTATAGAAATGGGCCAAAATCTTAAACCCGGGATACCTAAAAGGGACAGGAAAACTCGCGGGTATAGAAACAGGACAAACGCGAAACCCGAGGACCCAAAAAGGTGCTTATCCCTTTTCTTCACAAACTCGAAGAACCCTGGTGGGACAGCCATGCTGCCTGAAAACAAAAAGGACGACGGTCTCTGGAGGGAGGATTGAGATTCCTGATTAATATGGGGCAATGGTCAGAACACGTGAAGGGTAAGTGCTTGACCCCTGCATCCGGATACCTCAGACGCCATGAATCATTACACAAGAACCTGTCTAGATGAGCTTGGTATGCCCCTCTCTTCCAGGTAAATTTAGTGCCCGAGGACCCTAAATCTAACAAGCCTGCATCGGTCACTCAACTTCTGAAGGCCCTGTTCGCCAGGTCCTACCTTCCAAACTGATCTCTTCTCTCCTGCCCTGAGAGAACCGCATTGAAGTCCCCTGCGAGTAGCCACCGCTCTGTGCATTGAGTTGCCAAAATTTCTATATTTTGCCAAAGATAGCGTCACCACTTGTCTTGAGGGCTGGCATATATGGCCATGAATAAAAACTCCCCTGCTCCCCCAGACACTCTTGCGTGAATGAACTGAGTATGATTAAACTTGATCTCAACAGAAGTATGTGCTTCATTCCAGAGGATTCAAATACCCTCTGCAAACACAGGGGCTTCCACTCTATGTGAATTAGTGAATCGTAGCTGCTTAATAACCCTCTCAGCTTTAAGGCCACTAAGCCTAGGTTCTACAATAACTACAATCTCGGGCTTCCAATTACTACAAATCTCCTTAAAGGTGCGAGTAAATTTTCTCTTACCAGCTCTTTGGCAGTTCCATGACAGGATAGGAATCATAGAACTGGTTGAACAGGAAGAGTGGTGCGTTAACACCAGGGTGGGACCGAGGAGTCTACTTCCATGCTATCATCTTTGCTCTGACCTTGGAATTAGGTCGGGGTAGCCTCACCTGGCTCCACTCTAACTGCTTCTCTATGGCATTGGGAAATTATTGGTGTGTTCAAGGGGTTCTTCAGGGACTGGTTTAGGCTGATGGTTGATGGATGGGGGCCTGTCAATGATGGGCGACTGGGTGTGTATAGGAGGACCTGGAGACGGGTTCTGTGAGAGGGGGACAAGTGTTTTGTGGCATTCCTCTGGTAATGCTATAGCTGAATGCTTCGAAGTATACAGTTGTAGCTTACCAAGGGTGTGGCAGAGTGAGTTGTCTTTGGTTGGGGCAGGCTATGGGTTATTACTTGTGGGTGAAAGATCATGTCCAGTGTGGGCCTGCTTCAAACTATTTGGATTGATATTGGTAATGTCTTTTAAGGAGGATCTCGAGGGGCCTGGTTCATTGGGATTATGAGCTTGTGTTTTATTGGGGATATTCCTGCGGTTAGTGTCTTTGGTGGAGTGGGCACTAGGTTTCTTGTTGGGCTGGTTGTGAATGAAGGTTAGAGGTCTAATAACTGATGGGTCAAAAGATGGAATGGGTCGGGTTGAGTTCGATACCTGAGGTGACTCACTGGCCAAGGCGGCGAACCTGTTGTTGGTAGTTTCAGAGGCTCCATCACCGCCGTAGCCCGCTGCACCCTCAGCTGGGCGTTTTGTTGGTCTGCTGGTCCTCTTCAGCACATTCATCCAGTTGCCTTGCTCTTCTAGGACCAAGCTCTTCTCCTTCCCCGATCCGCTAGTTGGAACCGGTTGGGGGTTTGCAGACCCAGCAGACTCCACAGACTGGTTGGGCACCATGGCCTGAGCCGATTCCTTCGCTAATACTGGGCAAACCATGATATTATGTCCAACTCGCCCGCAAGTCACACAGATATTTGGCAACCCATCGTACATCACTTTGATGGGCTCGCCATCCAGCATCACCGTCTTCTTCAGTGGCTTAGTGAGATCCACGCTTACTGCCACTTTTACAAATCTCACTCTACTGGGGTTCATGGCATTCGCATCTAATTTCACAGTCTTCCCAACAAGATTCCCTAGTAATCTGAACACCATTGAGTGGTATCGATTAACCGAAAAATCAGGGAAGTGGATCCAACAAACCACATGATCAACCTTACCTGTGGATACCTGAGAAGTAATCGCTCCATGGCTGGACACTCAACACATTCCCAAAGACATTCAAGGCCCATCTAAGAGTGCGTGCAGAAACGAACAATGAAGCAATTGTTCTCCAAGTCCAGGATTTTGAAGGCACCTTTGGGTTTCCATAATGACTGAATCTAGTTCTGTAGAGCACGAAATCCAATTGGGCGGCCAAAGTGCTTCACTATCACATCCTTTTCCCATGGTTTATCCAGCGTAGCTTTGAAGGAGTCTGTAAGTTCCACAACTTGGACCCCATCTCTTTCCGTGACATAAACATCCTCTTCTTCAAAGTCAACCTCTCCTTCTTCCTCCCATGGGTCTTATGACAAATCAGTACCGGAGCCCAAGGCGAGTTTGTCTTTGTAGTTGGGTTTAGGATCTGTTGCAGGGGTATCCCTCCATGTAGGTGGGGCTGAGGGCATAGGGGTATCTTGGGGTGAGTATCCAATTACAGGTGCAGTTTGTGGTGAGAGATTCGTGTAGGTCTCGGGTAGAGCAGGGGGGCTTATAGGGGAAGCCACATATGGGGTGGTAGGGACCAATGCAGGGGAAACAAGTTCAGAGGGGGTCATAGGGGTGTCAATGGTAGGGGGTGTCAGGGTCGATGGGGAAGAGTTGGCCGAGGGATTGGTACTCTGGGCGTCTTGATTGGGGGAAGCATAATGGTTAGAATCTTTAATCCTCCCCTTTCTGGTGCAGTGAAGCTCGTCAGCCTTCTTTCTAGTCTCATCAGACTCTAGATCTGACCCAATCGAGGAGGAGGAGTTGCCATGTCTACTGTTATCGGCCAGGTCGGTCGTACTTCTCTCCCTAGACCGGGACCTTGCTCTCTCTCTCTCTCTCTCTCTCATATTACCTACATTGTTGTTGCTGACAAAAGTTGGTGGAGAGTGGCAGGGAAGAGGGGTAGTACAGGGAATGGTTACGTTTCCGATGAATGGGGTCACCGTTGTCTACAGATGGGAGCGTGGTACGAACTTCAAGTCATTGCTTCTCACTCTACTTTCTCGCTATTGTTTCAGTGTCCTTATCTACTCTATATACATGTATATAGAATCCTTCATTAGTAGCGGAGCCCAAAGCTCGTTTTCTGGTCGACTTTATTGATTTTGTGTAAATCTAAAATCATGCTTTAAAGAATAGGGTATTTGTGATTTATCGAATTGATTTGTTCAATTTAAGATTGATTTGTTCATCCACCATCTATTTTGTAATTAAATCAATCGTGTCATTGATTTGTTCTATTGTCATCGTTTTAAGACAATCTGTTTTGTTTTTAATTGTTAGGGTTCAAGATGGACTTGGAAGGTTAAGGAGTAAAGAATTGCGTAGATTTAGGTTTAGGAATGAAGAAGAAGAAGAACAAAAAAGAGATAATTCGAGAGAGAGGAGGAGAGGAATAACCAAATTGGTTTCTTTTCATTAACTGCATTCCGTTACAGATGAGAGAGCTTATAAATCTTGATAACAGATTAAATGACATGTATCTCATCAACACCAACCAACTACATGTATCCTACTAGTCATAACAACTACCCACCCGTTAAAATATCCTTGTCCACAAGGATCTCAACACTTCTTCAAGAAAACATCAAAATCTAAAAGTGAATTGAAACCCAGAAATACAATACTGCAGCAATCCAGAACATCACTTTAAGCAACACAAACTGCGGAAACTAAGCCCAAATAAAAGCAAGATCATTGTCATCAATTCACAAGAGTTGATTCCTAGGTGGCTTCTACAAGACCCAGATTGTATCTCTTTCTCAAGTATCATATCCACAATCTTAGCCTTATTATATTTCTCCAACGATTGCCTCATCTTGTATTTTCTCCGTTTTGTCTCTTGGATAGGCAAGTCATAGTATTGGCCTGTATTTTGACTGTGCAGCAAGAACAATGAAATCGCATGTACCAAGACCTGTGTAATATGAGCGTTGTCCCTTGGCACAGACCTGCGTACATTCTCCACACGGAACTGCAATGTAGCAAACACAGTTTAGCTGCTCCATCAACTTGTTTAGCAGATTCCCACCCACCAACAGTTGCCTTTACAATCTCGCAGAACTATTAGCTGCAACTCTTGCCCAACCTGATTGATGACTGACAAGAAAAATAGCAAGCTTGTGAAGACCAACAATTCCATAATCTTGAGTACTAGTTCACCATTTGATAAAGCTTGCAGCACCAGATCTTTTACATTAGTAGCATCACTAGAATTCTCCTCTTGTACTACATAATTCCCTTGTTTAATAGATTCTTCCTCCGACTGTTCAGTTAATAGTTGAAAGGTCAATCCCTTACTTCTCCCCCAATCTTCCAAGACTAGATTAGGAAGTAGTTGTATAGACATACATTTAATGTCTTTTGGATGAACTCCACAACAGTTTCGCAATGCCTTTATTGTCATCAATTGCAGCTCATTAACAGCCTTCATTTTACCATTAATCTCCACCAATTGATTCCCCTTCAAACGTATCATTTTGAAAACTTCTACACCATTTAATAGAGCTTGTACCATCAAATCTGTTGCATCAATGGACTAATGCCTTTTTTAGTACCTGTGTTGTTCTTAATTATCACAATTCATATCTGTGTTTCAATTTGGTCACATTTCATCCCTCAATTAAGTCCGATTTGCCTAATTTGGTTATTTCGACCGTTTTACCCCTTAAATCAATGACGTATCAGTTTTGCCACACGGATTCTTCTCATAACCGACCCGAAATTTGGTGGATACCTAAAGCCTAACAAAAACCTGACCCAAACGAGACAATCTTTATTATTTTCCTTTTCCTTTTATTTTATTATTTTCCTTTTTCTAAAAATTTTGATTCTAAAAATAAATATTTCTTTTCGTTCTAGTAATCTGCAATCTATTTTCTTTTCGACCCAAACACCTTCCCACCCGATAACCCAAATATCTATTTTTGAGAACTAAAAATAGATTGCAAATTACTAGAACGAAAAGAAATATCTATTTTTAGAATTAAAATTTTAGAAAAAATAAAATAATAAAATAAAAGAAAATAATAATAATAATAAAAATGTCCAGTTCGGGTTGTTAGACTTTGGGTATCCACTGGATTTCTGGTTGGTTAGGTGAAGAATCCAGGTGAAAAAACTGATATGCCATTGATTTCAGGGGGTAAAACGGTCAAAATAACCAAATTAGGCCAATCAAACTTAATTGAGGAATGAAATGTGACCAAATCGAAACACAGGTATGAATTGTAATAATCAAGAGCAACACAGGTACCAAAAAAGGCATTAGTCCCATCAATGGAAACATCAGAATCCATCGCAGATACCACACAATTCAGCTCCGCATTTAATACACAAGTCATCTCTACATTATCTTCTTTCCCAGCCTCCAAAGGATTCGACATTTGCATATTACATGTATGATCTATAGGGGTTCAATACATTTTATCCCCCTGATCTTTCGGTCAAACTTCACTTACCCCCTGAAAAAAAAAACCGGTATTTCACCCCCTGAACTTTAATATTTCGCAATTAAACTCATTTCCGTTAGTTGATTCAAGTCCCGTTAATTGATGTTAACGGAATGCGTAGATATAGATACCATGTGGCAAAAGTCTAGCCATCTGATGGTGATGGCAAAAAAGTCTAGCCATCCGTTAGTTGATTCAAGTCCCGTTAATTGATGTTAACGGAATGCGTAGATATAGATACCATGTGGCAGAAGTCTAGCCATCTGATGGTGATGGCAAAAAATATTCTTTTTTTCACTGAAAAAAAGCAAAATAGAATTCCACTCAATAAAAGAAAATTATTTCTTTTACAAAAAAGGCTACAAAAAATTATACTCAGTAAAAATTAATTTTCTAACAAGAAAAGGCAACAAAAATTAAATTTTTAACAAAAAAAAGGTAAAAAAATTCAATTCAACGAGAACTTTGAATTTTGCATATTGGATTCATGTTTGCTTTTGTTCTTCACACCAGCGCTGCCAGCGGATCTCAATTCTCTTCTATCTTCTCTTACTTGTCCCCTAACAGCAGCAACAACCATAACGTCGGCAACCCATCTCCCCTGCAGATCAAATTTTACCACCTTATCTCAATCTTCCAACAGAAGCCCCGCTTCCAAATCCACCAACCACTGCACAGAACCTCACTTGCAGTTAATCCTCCTCCAATTTTGCTACAAAACCAGCCCAAAACCAACTCCACAACCTCTCATGACGTAGGTTTGAAGCCAAATCAAACCACCACTGCAGCACCAAGCACTCCTTCTGCCACAAATGAGGGTGCCATTGCAAATCCACCCGCAAATCACCCTACACTCCTTCATCCACTGCTATTTCTTTTTCTTCCTTTACACAAATTTACAAATGCAAAATACACAAAAATTATATCTCCTTCCTCACCTAGAACATCAAACTTCACAGACCCAGTTTTTTAATAGAATAAACCTTACAACTCTTTCATTCTCCTTTCTCTGAAACAACCACACCGGCTCTGCAAAATTCCAGTGTCATCCACACACCAAACATAACAACCCCATACCCGAAGCAACGATGACTCACGGCGACCAATTCAATATGTGGATGTGAAAGAGAAAAGAGGGAGAGGCTTGGAGTGAGAAAGGAGAGACTCCCATCCTCTTTGCATCTCGCTTGGTGCATGACTTGTGTGCTGGAGATGATGGCAGTGGCATCTGGTCAGGGGAAGCGGACAGAGGCTGGTATTGATGGTTGATTTGCACGCGAAAGAAAAGATAGAGGGAGTGGTATTGGGGTTTCTTCCTCTAGATCTTGCCTTGCGTGAAGTGTATGGCGAAGGAGCAGCGCTGGGTGGTGGTGGTGGTGATGGAGGGGAAGGTGGAAAGACAAAGAGGAAGTCAGGGGCGGATATAGGGGGAGCAAGGGGGGCCCAGGTCCTCCCTAAGATTCAAATTTATACAAATATGGTAATAATTTTTGTCAAGTTGGCTTGTAGTCTAGTGGAATTTGAGTCTCATTGCTTGCTGCAGCTTACGGGTTCGAGCCCTTGCTTTGCTGTTTTGCACTTTTTCCTAAATGTTTCCTTACATAAAGAGACGAGTGAGGGGGAAGAAGAAGATGGGATGGACTGAAAAAAAGAAAGAATCTGGTGGAAAAAGTTTTTTTTATTCTTTTCTATGTAAATATCTTTTATTTTGTTTTTAAAAAAAGTATAAAAAAACTATTGAATGATCACTATAAAACTAAATGTCAATTTTATTTTTTTATTTGTAAAACATGTCATTTTTTTTGATTTGTCATTCTTTTCAATATAAATATATTTTTTTTTAAAAAAGAAGATAATGAGAAAAAATATTGTAAGGGAGTAACAATCAGTGGAGGTGAGGCTTCATTTCTTTCTGATTTTTCAATATTTTTTTTTCTTTCTATATAAATATTCTATTTTATTTTGCTAAAAAGAAAATAAAAAAGTTATCGAATTGTCAAGATATTGCCACGTGTCAGTAATCCTTGTTTCTATTATATCATCTAACGAAAACAGAATTGGTTCAACCACAAGGGTTGAACTCGAGAAAAATGAAATTCAGAGGGTGAAATACCGGTTTTTTTTTTCAGGGGGTAAGTGAAGTTTGACCGAAAGATCAGGGGGGTAAAATGTATTAAACCCTGATCTATAACATAGTTGGGTTGATTATCCACTAACTCTTCCAAATCAAATTCTACAAATTTCACTACTTTGTCAATTGGATTACCAAACCCATCAACATCCAACGATTCTCCAGCCACAAATTGCTTAAACCAAGTCTTACCAAATTCTTTCCATGGAATGCCTTTATCTGCCAAAAATCCAGTAAACCACACAACAACCATACCACACAACAACCATACCACCGAGACATATGGAAACGGCCTCCATGCACATAAACTCAACAACACAGTAAGCATCAAAATACTTCTCACCAAGCCTAATCCTTTCCGTAGGATTCATGCCATCAACACATAGGCGAATCGAGAGTCGGTAACTTCGGCACAAAATTAACCGATATAGGTTTAACAACCAGCTCACCAATCACAGATTCCACAGCATCAATTGGAGGAGGTTTGGGCAGAGGTAAAATACCTAGTACGAGTGTTGTTGGCTTAAAACTAACAACCAAATCGGAATCGGATACTGGTGAATAATCGACCACCGCCTCGTTCACCTGAATTGGAGCTAATGTAGGAACATCGCCCTTTGCCGAAGGTGACTCCGTCTGCACTGGATGCTGGAGAGCCGAGGAAGTCACCGCCGGTGGTATCAGAGGAGGCGAAGAAGAAACTGCATCAGACGCAGTCGTCGGCAACCGCGCGAGGAGACGCTCAACGCCAGAATGCAACTCCGCCAATTGCCGAAGAATGTGACTCTGCATCACCGCCATGTTCTCCTGTTGTTGGAGCGAGAAGTCATCGTGAGCAGAAACCTTGACCGGTGCGTCCAGAGAACCAGAGGAACGAGGAGACGCCATAACCACAAAAGGTGTGCAGGAAAGAGGACTCCACTACCAATTATTAGGGTTCAAGATGGAATTGGAAGGTTAAGGAGTAAAGAATTGCGTAGATTTAGGTTTAGGAATGAAGAAGAAGAAAAACAGAAAAGAGATAATTCGAGAGAGAGAAGGAGAGGATTAACCAAATTGGTTTCTTTTCATTAACTGCATTCCGTTACAGATGAGAGAGCTTATAAATCTAGATAACAGAATAAATGACATGTATCTCATCAACACCAACAAACATGTATCCTACTGGGTCATAACATCAATATAATATGTATGTGTATATATATATATTAATTTTCTCTTGGTGGAATGGATATTTTTTTCAATTAATATGTGTTGATAATCGACAAAAAAAGAACTCGAATTATTGGTCTAACAGCCTAGGTAAAAATTTCATTTTTTACCGAGACTGTTTAAGTTAATTTACAGTAATTTACCATTGATTTTAATCTTGGTTAATTAAATTATGGTAAATCGAGCATTGGATTCCGAAACCGAGCCTTGACCCACGTTCGGGATTTTTCTGCGGATTTTACGGACCAAAGTTGGAATTTTTCCGGGTCCAGGAATCTTCGGAAAAGTCGGGTTCATCCTCGAGTTAACGGACCAGAAATAAGATAAGTGGGCATACCGGATATTTTCTGGTCCAGGTGGGTCATACTTCACATGCAGCATAGTAACTGCATAATTGAAGTTCAATTATTCAGCCGCCTTTTTCCTATTCAGCCTGTGAACTACCTGTTATACTTGTGACTTACCAATACCTTTGCACGCCTATTTAACGAGAGTTCCTTCTGCTGCCTTCATCACCTTCTGCAAGTTTTCAAACCCAGCACCTGTAAAACACAAACCAACCTAAACCAAGAAAAAAAACACAACCCACACACACCCAAAAACGTGGTCGTTTTGGACCACCAATCCCCACTTCTCTTCTTCTTTCTCTTCTCCTCGCCACCACCCACTGCTCCTCCCCTTTCCGGCCGAGCCACCACCACCTGCAACTCGTCAGCCACCTTCCTTCCCTTCTCCCTTCGGCCGCGTCGCAACCGACGCTGTCCTCCTTGCACACGACGAACCACAGCCGACAACGACCAAGTCGCCGACTGCAATCGCCGTGTCTCGCGCCTCCTCGCACCGCCGTCAGCTGCATCGCCTCTCCGCCCTACTCGTCCTTTCCTCGTCTCGCTTGCCGCCACCTCTCCCCGACGCAGAGTCGTCGTGGTGTAACTCGCCTAGGTAAGCGGTTTTCACGGGTTGAGGATGACCCATATGCGGCGGGTCGACCCGGTTGTGTGGGTTCTGGTTGGCGGGTCTGACCCGAGTGGCTTGGGTCACGGGCTGAGGCACTATGTTGGGCTGAGGGTGATGGCATGGAGCTGGGCTGAGGTGCACCTGGGCCTACGCTTGGGCCTACACCTGGACTCCTGATTGGAGTTTGGGTCTGGACCATGTGGTGGGCTGGGTTGGCACTATTGGCCCAGTCTGGAATTAAAAATAAAGAAGAAAGGAGAATAAATCTGAAACAAAGGAGAATAATAAATCTGAAAAAAAAAAATAAATGGAGGAAAATAATAATAAGGTTTTATTTTGGGAAAATATATTATGGTATGGAATAATAATTATTTTGAGAAAAATAATTATGGAAGGGGTATTATCAAGGTAAAAAAATACCGGAATAATATCCGGGCATAAGTATAAGTATAGTAGGGTATTTGACACATGGATAATAAATGGTGAATGAAGATGATAATGGAGAATTAACCGGGGAAGTAACCAAGCCGAGTCAATATTTATTTTCGGTACACAGTATTAGCATGGCATTTGCATATCACCTTATGTGTGCATATTATTTGATTGATATAGGAGTTGACAACGAGCAATTTGCTGAGGAACCGGACTTGGGAATTTGCTGGGCATTTCCATAATTGATTATCGGCTAAGGTAAGGATAGATAACCTTTGTTATGTTGCCTGTAATACTTTGTGTGCTTTGTTGCTCGATTGAACTGCTGAGTTGTTGATTGTTGACTGCTTAATTGCTGTGGATATTGTTGTTGCCATTGGGCTGTGATATTGATTCTGTGGATATTATGCTGAGATTGATGTTGAACTATTGACTGTGGAAAATTGACAAAAGGAAATCGGAATTTGAATTGGAATTGATATGAGATGATGATATAATTGTCATGTGGAAAGTAGTGGTACGACCCGATGGTTTGAAAATTAATTTTGGGATGCTATGGTCGGTTACTTGGTTCGTTAGGCTTGTTGCCTGTGGTTAGGGTATACCAAATACCCAGTGGTTCGGATATACCGAATATCCGGTTGGCATGTTGGTGCCTGTGGTTGGGGTATACCGAATACCCAGTGGTTTGGATATACCAAATATCCGGGTTTTGAGAAGTGGAATGGTTCTTGACCTGGCATCTGAAATTAATTGATAACAAGGTACGACCCTAGCTTGTCCAGTGACGAGGGCCTGGAAGATAAAATTGGATTTAATAATAAATATTCTTTTGGTCTTGGCTCAGTCTTAAATGAAATATGTTGTTGATTTGTTTGTATTTGCTCTACTGTATTACGGTTGCCTGCATATCACTGTTTATCCTTCGTCGGTGAGCACTTCGGACTCACCCCTCGCCTGCGGGGTTTCATCCCGTAGGTTAAGTTGTTTCGTAGTTCAGGTACGACGTTCGATGGCTGCTGCTCTCTTCTCCACCTGACTCCGGATCCATACCTCCGCTGCATGTGCATAAGTGTTCCGCTGCTGTTCTATTGCATATGATGCTGTATTATATTCCCGCTGCTGTGTTAGCTTGTTCATATGACTTTGAGGCTGCTTGTCACTCTGCCTCTGTTGCTTGCTCTTTTCTTTGCTACTTCTATGTATTGTGAGCTGATGAATATTGGTCCCCGTGTTGGGAGATGATTGTTGTATTTATTTTCAGTTGTACATACGGGTTGTTGTACTGTATTCCCTATCAATAACAATAGTTTTGGCATGTGTTTACTGTGTTACGGTAAATACGGGTCGGGGCGCTTCAGTTTGGTAGCGGAGCAGGCAGTAGGTCATTAGGGACATGATTGTGATTGCATGATTGCCTGTTTGTGCATAAGATCTATCATGATATGATATGCATACATACATTCTCATATAGGTACGAATGGATCCGGTTGGAGGGAATCAGCATGCTGGAGTTCACCTAGATGACGATCAGGTATCGGTGGATCAACCGCAGCAAGTTGCGGGAGGTCCAGAATACCCTGCGAATGTTCCTTTGGGAGATCCTGCGCAGATGTTAAACGTGGTAACTCAGATTCTGCAAAGGCAAGATGCCAGAGATGCCCGTATCGCAGCTATGGAAGCTCGGGAACAGGAAAACCAGGGACCAGTTGTGTAACGCCCCGAATTTTCATAATTTGATTTTTTCGGAATTTTCGAAATTTATTCCAATTTTACCCTTGTGGAGTTTTCGGATTTTTTGTTATGGAAATAAATTATTATGCCTTGGAAATATCAATTTTAAGTTGGTATTGTTCATGGTTCGGGTCCCGTGGGAAACGGATTCGAGATCGGGGTGAAACGCGAGGTTTAACACGGTTCCTAATGAAACTACGTCGTTTTGGAATAGGAAAAGAAAAAAAAATAAGAGGTTGACTGACCAAGGGCGAGTTGACCGTGCCTTGGTCCAAAACGGCGTCGTTTTGGACCAGGCCGGCCAACCCTAGCCCCAAACCCTTCTTTTCTTTCTTTTCTCTTCTCATTCTTTTTTCTTATCTCTCTTCTTCCTTTTGTTTCCACCCCGACGGCGCCCCCTCCCTCCTATCTTCTTTCTCCTTCTTCTTTCTTTTCTTCTCCCTCTCGCTCTCTCTTCCTCTTCTCTTCCCCCTCACTTCATTCTTCCTCTTTTCTTTTTCCGGGTCTGCAGCCTTCTCTTCTCGCCTCCTCTCTCACGCCCCCGACACCACCATCCCATCTCACCTTCCTCGCTCGCCACTCCACACCACCGGCCGGGGCTGCGTCGCCGTCCTCTCGAAGTGTCGGTAAGTGGGTCGCCTCCTCTCGTTTGCTTCTCTTTCTTTTCTTTTTCTTTTTTTTTCCGCCGGTTACTGATTGTGGTGGGTGTGGATTGTTTTTGTGTTGCCGGTGACGGCGGGTGAACCGTTGGTGTGGTGGTCGGGTCTGTGTGGTGTTGTGGTGGTGTGTTGCTTGGGGTTGTTTCCGATGGTGTCCCTGTGTGTGTGCGTCGATGGTTGTCGCCGGTGTTGGGGTCGGTTCCGGCAGGGTGGTTGTGTGACGGGCAGTGAAGGGCTGCAGGTTGTGTGGGTGTTGTCAGGCTCGGATTTGGTTTCGGGCAGTGGACGTTTCAGCAGTGAGTTTTCCGGGTAGGAATTCGTCTCCCATCTATCTTTTTCCTTGAATCGTTTTGAGATTGTGGGTGTTGTTTTGATTGAACGGATGTTTGGTTGAGTGAATACGGTTTGGCACTGTTTATGATCTATGGCAGATTTCTTGTGGTTGTTGGTGGAGTTCCGGCGAGTTCACCGGAATCCGGCGAAGGCTCAGGAATTTTCCGGCGAGGCACGGGAATTTTCCGGCGAAGGCTCGGGTCGTTATTTCGGCACTTAACGGTATTGGTTGGTTGTATAATTTGTATTCAATTATGGCATGTAATAATAATTTGGAATTGGGGTTATGTATTTAATTGTGATTAGTGGAAACCGAGACCGGTAGAACCTTAGGCCGGTAAATACCGACACGGGTAGAACCTTAGGCCGGGATGGACTTGGACTCGGATTGACCTTGAACCTTAAGTAGCGGGCTTTGAGCCCAATCCTATAATTAATTAAATAAGGACTTATAGAAGTGGGCTTCGGGCCCGGAAATTGTAATTGGGCTTTGATTGGACTCTAGGCCGGGAATTCATAAACGACATATAGAGTGGGCCATAGGCCCGGGAATTTCTTTTGGACTTAGTTGGGCTTGAGCCCGGTGAACCTTAGGTCCCGTTACTCGGAGTTTTGGTGTAGTGAACATTAAGTCGGGTTTAGACCCGGGAATTACATAGTCGACTAACTTGGGACGGGTTTTTACTCAGTTGAGCTTTACATCGGCATTCATGCATAGTTTTGTTTATTTCTTTAAAAACTGTTTTGTGATGTGTATAAGTGCCGGTATTCAGACACGGGTGTTACCTCGGGAGCTGGTGGATCGGTTTTGGGAAAGGCTCCACAGGACAATCGTCGTTGAGGTGACTTTATGTGTCTTTTTATGTTTGTTTGCATGAGCTCGTTGGAATGGTTTGTTTGAGTTGCATGTTTGTTTGCTAACATGCTGTAATCTGTATTGTGTGTTAGGAACAATAGACTTAAGCTAGAGGGGGGGTGAATAGCTTATGATCGAAAATTAAAAACTTTGCAGGAATTAAATGCGGAATTGAAAGAATGAAGGACACAAGCGATTTATCCTGGTTCACACACACTCTACTAGTGTGGCTAATCCAGCCCTTCAAGTCTCACTTGAAGATTTCACTATCTACGTTAAGCTTAC
>JAKUCV010005136.1:0-34353 GCA_028386065.3 Turnera subulata
ACGGGTACAAGTTAGAGAACTTGTGGACTGGACCGACCCACATAAGAACGCTACATGGAACGTTATATGTTTTGTCGATAGCGGTTCTTATAATGTATTGTCCTTAGACCTGTGATCATCAAGGTTCCCAACATGTGAGTCATATGCTTTGATATTATTCCTGGTCATCCATAACTGGATAGACGTAAGGGTAATCATTAGGTGTATGATGAGTGTGTAGTGGGTTTTGTATGATCCAGAGGGGATTCATCCAACCCATATAACGGGTATATTATCGGACTGTTTCTTGATAGAGTTGAACCGTAAATGCATGGCCATACTCGGATAATGATATATGATATCATTGGTATCCGTTTTACCGGTTAACTCGAGGATCAAGAAACCGAGATTGAACATATACGAGATTGACATATTCCATGTCTCGTGTTTAATCTTGATAATGGGACGAAGGGACGATGACATGTTCCGAGGCACGTGGAATCAGTATTGATCTTGTCGTTTGGGTGGCAATGATGTGTTGCTAGACGCCGCTCTTTGCTTATAATTGTAAAATGAGATTTTACGATTATTGCCGAACGTACAAGTGCCTACAGGGTCACACACATACAACCGTTGATTCGAGCAGGTGGTTGAACCGTGGTTGGACCAGGGTCGTTTTTGGGCTGGTTTGGTTCACTAAATGTCAGATTTTTTAACCAAAACATGCTGAGTTGTGTTGATAATGCTTAGTGGGAAACATGATTATGTGGAGACATAATCATGTTGCTTAGTGGACCACCATGTTGGCCATTATCTCCACTAATGCATTATGCCTTTGATGGTTGAGTGATCAGATCACTATTACTCATCTTCTTCCTCACACACACTTGTTCTTGAGAGAATTTTCAGAGCTTGAGAAGAGTTCTTGAGTGGTCTGAAAATTGAGAGAAAAACACCACACACAAAAGCTCCCGGAAACCTGTTGCTAGCACACCAGTTCGGGAGAGCTCGGGTTGAAGTCGTGAGACGTTCTTCAACCGGTTACAACGGTTCGTGTGGATACCGTAGAGGGGCGAGGCTTTTGTCTGGCTCTAGCTGATTCGGTTCTACAGTTGGGTGAAAGACCTCAACCGTTACAGGTATGAAAATTGTTATTTGGTTTAGCTCCCTTCACATGGATCCTCCATGTGTATCCGGTATTTCCGCTGCGCATACATGTTGTATTTTGTGCTTTTGATTGTCAATTGCATGAACCAGATACTTACATCAACTTGCAATACTCCATGGTGGTTTCGGCTTGTGCTTTCATCTGCTAAGTTCTCCATTAGTTGGCAAGCCTCCGGATAGAGTTTTGACATGAAGTTTCCTCCGGCTATAGAGTTCATGGTGGACTGCCCGGTTGATGTTGGGCATCTTGCAATGAGGTCTTGGTATCTCTCCCATGCATCTTTGAGAGACTCGTTGGGCCTTTGCTTGAAGGTTAGAATTTCTCCTCGTAGTTGAATGACTTTAGAAGATGGGAAGAATTTCTTCAAGAAAGCGGACTGGAGTTGGTCCCAAGTGGTGATGCTATTCGGTGGAAGGCTAGAGAGCCATTTTTGTGCCTTGTCTCGCACCGAATATGGGAATAGGTGGAGTCTTTTTGCATCTTCGCTACACCCATTAATCCTGAAAGTGTCACAATAAGAGAGAAAATTATGTAAGTGTTGGTGAGGGTCTTCAAATGGAGTTCCAGCAAAGGTGTTTTGCTGAACCATGGAGATTAGGCTCGGTCTAAGTTCATAGTGAGCCGATTCTATGGCTGGTTGGGCTATTCCGAATCTCGGCATGCCGGCTTGGCGAGCTAATAATACGTTCATGGGCACCGTGTTGAGTTCATTTCCTTCCGCCATGGTTGTTGGGAGAGTTGTTGGTTCTTCTTGTTGTTTAGATTTTGCTTTGAACAACCTTTCGGGTTCTGATGTAAATTCGAGCCTTCGGCTTTTGCTTCGGGTGTTATGGGTCATGCACCCAAAATACCTGAAACTTAGAGAAAAGGTGAACAAGAGAAAAGGCCAGTTAGATATAACCTAAAATTACTTGACGCTAGTCCCCGTCAATGGCGCCAAAAACTTGATGTGGTCAATCCTGCAAGTGCACAGAATCGTCGTGGTACTCAAGGTCGTATCCACAGAGACTAGGCAAGATATCAGTCGATTCAATCTAATGGCAAAGAGAATAAATGAAGAGAAACAATATCGGAATTGAAGATTGATAAGAGAGCAAATGGCGAATTGAATGTAAAGAGAAGAGAAAGTAGTAATGACAATGAAAATGATAAACAAAGTAGCAATGATAAAAGGCCTAGATCATTCGGGAATTCACCGCCCTTCCTTTGCCATGGATCAATGTACTATTGAAAGCTGCATCCAAACACATGAATTTTGATGGGTAGCAACCTAAAATGAAACTGTCAGCTCTCGCTAGTCTAGTCTCGTCTCACAGAGTCACCTAATCACTTTCGTCAATTAGATTACCTCTAGGAGCAATGAAGCTAGTTGTTGCTACTGATTCCACGATAACCTAAACCCTCTCAGCATTTAGATTAAAGATGATTGATGATTTTCGGATAATAGACTTGTCCTCTCGGTACTTCACCTATTACCTAGAAGTTGCAATAAAGCTGGCCACTTCCTTAAAGTAAGAAATAAGCTCACAACAATCAATCAAAATTACTTTGTGAATGAATTGCAGCAAATGGTACATCAAACCATAGCAAATTTAGGGTAGGCTACATCCCTACGATCTAGAATGAAAGATTAGTTCATGAATGAACTTGAAACAACAAATGAAAATGGGAAAGACATGGTTTCCTCACAACAATCTCAAAAGAAAATAAAAGGAACAACTTGACAGAATTTTTGGTTTCAAGGTGTGTGTTTGTGTTGCTTCCTCTCCCCCTTCAGCTCTCACCCTTTTATAGTGCTTCTTCACTAGTTGGACAACTTGGAAATGACATATTTTAGTGTCCTTTAGCCACCAAAATCGTGCTGGAATGGGCCTCCATGTTGAAAGCATTTGCTGGTGGAGTGGTTGCAAGGTATGGGTTGCCACTTGCTTTTCCAGCTTAGCATGAATATTGCTTCTCTTTTGCATGTGCTGATGGCTGAGCTTTCTTTCCAGGAAATTATGTTGGTTTCTAGGCTGTTTTATTCTCTTTGAATGTCTTCCAGGTTGTTCACTTAGATTGTCCAATAAGCATGTGCTAATGGCTGCCATGATGCTCTTCTAGAAGGGGTCACATTGTTAACAACTCATGACCCGAGACTTGCAAGCATATTTTTGACCTTTAGACGGCCGAATTGGACTTTGGGATGTTTTAATAAGTTGTAGATAATTCTTTTAACTTTCTTTCCATATAAAGAACTCCCAAATTGGACTTGTGTAGTAGGCGTTATGATGAAAATACCGAGACTGGGTCGGTGGCCAGTGCAGGATTCCTGCAAGTCTGGACTGAACTGAATTAATTACTGCTCCTAATCCACAAGGCCAAAAATTATGAACTGTATATCACTGGAAAGCTCAGGATGTCTACTTTCATCTCCAACTGGTTTCACGTCAATTGAACTTCTGAGGCTTCTGAAATCGGCAAAAGAGTGAACTGTGCTCGAGTTTCTGCCCGGTTTCCAGCTTTGGCCGTAATTGATCGTTTTCGGTTGCGAAGTGGGACGATTTTACACCTGAAAACATAATTGTTAGTTCAAGAAATTTATTCAACTATAAAACAAAGAAAGATAGGTAGAATGTATGATTTTTATTGGAAATCACCATAATAAAGAAGTTTTCATGCCTTTATTACTATGTGAAATATGTGCATATCATCAAATGAGTCTAAAAGTCCATCTTTATGGAGTTTAGAAATACGAGTCTCGTTTATATGGCCTAAACGACAATGCCAGAGGTACGTTTCATTGGAATCATTCGTTCTAACCTTCTTCGTGTTAACGTTGTAGATTGCGGTTTCTAGGTTTAGAACATACAAACCATTGCTCAAATATGCACCACCATAATATACATCATTGAAATAAATGGAACAACAATTGTCCTTTATTACAAATGAAAATCCTTTTTTGTGAAGACAAGATACAGAAATCAGATTCCTGCTAATGGTTGGTACATAATAACAATCGTCTAGTTCCAAAACTAAACCACTCGGTAAGGATAGATAGTAAGTTCCTACGGCTAATGCAGCAACTCTTGCTCCATTTCCCACACATAGGTCTATCTCACCCTTAGCCAATCTCCTAGTCTTTCTTAGTTCCTGCACATTTACACAAATGTGAGAACCACATCCGGTATCTAATACCCATGATGCAGAGATAGAGATATTTGCTTCTATAACGAACATATCTGAAGTGGAAGTCTCACTTCCCTTCTTCTTCTTCAACTCTTGAAGATAAACCGGGCAGTTCCGTCTCCAATGGCAAGACTTCTTGCAATGGAAGCTTTTGCCTTCCTTTGCAATACCACCTTTAGGTTTCAGCATTTGTGAAGAAGACGCACCAAATTTTTTGGTGGATTTCTTCATCTTAGCTTTACCCTTTCCTTTGCCACCTCCAAGCATCAATATGCTATTGGATTTACTTGCCTTCATTTGTTGCTCAACTGTTCCCAACATGTTGAGCAACTCGGACAAGGACTTGTCAAGATGGTTCATATTGAAGTTCATGACAAATTGACCGTAGCTATCTGGCAACGATAGCAGGACTAGGCCAACAGCCAATTCCTTCTGCAAAGGAAACCCTAGACCCTCAAGGCTTTCGGTGTATCCAATCATCTTAAGCACATGAGGTCTGACGGAAGATGATTCAGCCATTCTGCATTGGAACAATGCCTTAGAGGTCTCGTACCTCTCATGCCTTGCTTGCTCCTCAAAGAGCATCTTAAGGTGTTCAATCATATCGAACGCCCCCATGTTCTCATGTTGCTTCTGAAGCTCAGAGTCCATGGTGACCAGCATTAGGCAAGCAATGTCCAATGCATCATCTAGATGCTTCTTGTAAGCATCCCTTTCTGCCCTTGGTGCACTAGGCGCCGGTTCACTCGGAACGGGCCCTTCGAGGACATACAATTTCTTTTCTTGTTTGAGGACAATCCTCAAGTTACGATACCATTTCAGGAAGTTATTCCCGTTTAACTTTTCCTTCTCAAGGACCGATTGCAGTGACAATGTGCTAGTGTTTTATGCCATGGATACTCTACAACAATGATCAACTCACACAAATAAGAGTCATGCATACAAATACATTTAACAAGGAATTCTATTAAATGTGCTCCTACTACATAAATCAAGACAATTATATATGTAGGCCAAGATCCATATTTCACAACAACATATGTCAGCTTTGGCTGATCGCATATATCAATAGTTATTCAGGTAGACAACTCTTGTCAATTACATCTCATGTAACTCTTGGATAGTTGAGTGAACAACACTTTGTCCATATCTATCTCATAGACATTACTCAACCCTTGCCTCTAAGTCCTTAATCTTATTAAGATGACTTAGTTAAGTCCAAACCCACAATTAGCAGTCGAGATATTACAATTATCCACTTGCACCTTGCTAGGATAAACATAGGCACTTTGCTTTGGCAAAACCTACCTAGTGTTGATCTAAGCAATGATGAGTGCTTATCATGGAAGGCAACTAAGAACTAAATATTTACATCAACATATAATTCCTACACATCACATGCTTGTTCTTGATAAATCATAGATTGATGTCACGTAAGTTACAAATTATATAACTCATATACAATAACAATGCATCATATGATAACATCGATGTTACCATTTGGAACATCGATGTTGTGACAATCAAATTGTCCCAACTGTTTGGCAGTAGCTCAATAACATCGATGTTGGACATTACAACATCGATGTTGTGAGAACTCGAGCTCCAAACAATTTTGGCAGTGGCTCCATAACATCGATGTTGGACATTACAACATCGATGTTGTGTGTAACTTGAACTCCAAACCTTTTGGCAGTAGCTCAATAACATCGATGTTGAACTTTCAAACATCGATGTTGTTGAGATTCTGAAAAGTTCAAGTTTTGGCAGTAGCATTTTAACATCGATGTTTGGGTTCTGGAACTCAAGAACATCGATGTTGGACATTACAACATCGATGTTGTTGGAGCTCTGGAACTCAAAATAATTTGGTCGAGCTCAAAGAACTTCGATGTTTAACTCTTAAACATCAATGTTTTGAGAGTTCTGCCAAGGCCTCTTCATGTCAACATCGATGTTGATAACGCAACATCGAAGTTATTTTGATTCGGCCAAAACCAGCCTACTTAGAACATCGATGTTGTCAACACAACATCGATGTTAATTCGGCTCGGCAGAGGCTAATCAACACATGAACATCGATGTTAGTCCTACCAACATCGATGTTCTGGGCCTGCGGAACTTGAACTACAATCGTTCTAAACACAAACCGACACTCGATTTTTCCTAGTCGAACTCTTTCGACTTACTGCCAAGAACTCCTTGATTGATATCACATACCAATCAAGTTCTCTTTGTCAAAACTCTTTTGACAAAAACCAACATCAATACATATATCACATATACATAATTGAAAACAACATATCACATATGCCTAGCATGTTCAAGCTATATCACATATAACATATGAACACACAAAAATTTGGTTTAGGACTTCACAAGAAGCTCTGCTACCACTGTAGGTATCTGGTTCATGCAATTGACAATCAAAAGCACAAAATACAACATGTATGCGCAGCGGAAATACCGGATACACATGGAGGATCCATGCGAAGGGAGCTAAACCGAATAACAATTTTTCATACCTGTAACGGTTGAGGTCTTTCACCCAACTGTAGAATCGAATTAGCTAGAGCCAGACAAAAGCCTCGCCCCTCTACGGTATCCACACGAACCGCTGTAACCGGTTCAAGAACGTCTCAAGACTTCAACCCGAGCTCTCCCGAACTGGTGTGCTAGCAACAGGTTTCCGGGAGCTTTTATGTGTGGTGTTTTTCTCTCAATTTTAAGACCACTCAAGAACTCTTCTCAAGCTCTGAAAATTCTCTCAAGAACAAGTGTGTGTGAGGAAGAAGATGAGCAATAGTGATCTAATCACAAAGGTACTCTACCTCTCTCTTTTCCATAATGCAAAAGTGATAAGGCTAATGGCCAACACTAGCCCCAAAGACCATGACCCTCATTATCTTGTCTCCACTAATGCATAATCAGATAACACACCACCATACCACTAACTCTGGTCAATAATGCAGATCATTATTGTACCAAAATGACCCTGGTCCAACCACGGTCCAACCACACCTTGGTTCAACCATGGTCCAACCACGGTTCAACCACCTGCTCGAATCAACGGCTGTATGTGTGTGACCTTGTAGGCACTTGTACGTTCAACAATAATCGTAAAATCTCATTTTACAATTATAAGCAAAGAGCGGCGTCTAGCAACACATCATTGCCACCCGAACGACAAGATCAATACTGATTCCACGTGCCTCGGAACATGTCATCTTCCCTTCGTCCCATTATCAAGATTAAACACGAGACATGGAATATGTCAATCTCGTATATGTTTAATTTCGGTTTCTTGATCCTCGAGTTAACCGGCAAAACGGATACCAATGATATCATCCCTCAGTGGTAACTCACCTTGACCACCATGTTTCTGATCATTGCCCGGTGAAGGTAGTTGTGGTAAATGGTGATACAAGTAGACAATCCGATAGAAGGGAGAAGAGGCACCTACTTCGCTTTGAGGAGGTATGGGCCATAGATGATGAATCCGATCAAGTAGTAACAAGTGGTTGGAGTGAAGAGGGAATTGGCTCCACATGCCAATCGGTAATGAAGAGGATAAAAAGCACAAGAGTCACTCTGATGCAACGGCATAGGCAGAAGTTTGGCAATGTCAGGGAAAGAACCCAAGAACTACGGGAGGAGATAAACTCACTCCGCAGTACACCCCTAAACGAGCAAAACCTTATGTTGAGAAGAGTAGCATGTAATGATTTGGACAGAATTCTGGAACACTAGGAGGTGGTGTGGAAACAACGATCTCGTGTATTATGGCTTGAATACGGAGATCGAAATACTGCATATTTCCATCGTCATGCAACATATAGACGAAAGAAGAATCATCTTAGAGGACTAAGGGATGAATCTAGAATCCTACAGCAAGAACAAGCGACGATGAACCAGATTGCAATTAACTACTTTTAACAATTTTTTTACTCAGCAGTGGGGCAATTGAGTGTTGAGGACTTGAATTTTTTTCCCACATAAGATGAGTACACAGATGAATGTAAAGCTACTCAAGCCTTTTACTACAGGGGAAGTGAGAATGGCCCTTTTCCAGATGAACCCCCCAGGACCTGATGGAATGAATCCGCTGTTTTCTCAACATTATTGGCATCAAGTGGGGGAGCTGTGACCGCGGCAGTGTTGGAAGCTCTTAATTCAGGCAAGTTTCCAGAAAATCTGAATTTCACATATATTGTCTTGATACCAAAAAAGAGGGAACCTGAGTAGATGGTGGACATGAGGCCCAACAGTCTATGTAATGTCCTATACTGCATCATTACAAAGTCATGGCAAACAGATTAAAGACATAGCTACCGGAGGTGATATCAGAATGTCAAGGTGCTTTTGTACTGGGGCGCCTAATTACCGATAATATATTGATCGCTTTTGAGTTGTTGCATAAGTTGAAGAACATGAAGACACAAAAAGAGGGGATGTTTCCATTGAAGGTGGAGATGTCTAACGCATAGGGGTGAGCAATCGGCACGGCTCGGCACTACTGTGCCGATTTTTGTGTCGGTAGGTCGGTAGACACTGCACTCCCCTACCGACAACATACCGATCGGCTTATATCGCACATGCAAATCGCCAACGCCGACAGGATACCGATCGGTACGGTCGGCATACCGACCATACCGTGCCGCAAAATCCAACATTCCACAAACATGCAAGTATTCACAAAAATACATTCATATTTGACGAGGCATTCCAGAAATAATCAATGATTGTCAAAGAACTTAATAATGCTTAAATACATCCATATAATGATTGTATGAAAGCCAAAATACTTAAATACAATCATGATTGAAGAGCCTATGATATCAAAAGAAGGCTCTTCAATCCAAAAGCTGTTGGCCTAATCTGATAAAAACTAAGGTATACAAAAAAAAACACAGCCAAGTTGTCAACCCAAAAATCCAGCCAAGTTCATTTCCAATTCCTGCCAAGTTCCTTTCTGCCAAATTGAAAAAATATTGAGCAAACCAGAATTGTAAAACAGCGACAAGAAGATCACAAAACAGCCATTTACATAACTGGAAAAACAACACATACCAGAATTCCATCAAACTTCAATAGCTGGTTCTATACACAAATCGGCCAGTTCTGAAAAAACAAAAATGGATGTTAGTGGTAAGTAACTAAAATGAAATAATGAAAGGAAATGAAGAACAACCAAGCTTAGTGCAAAAAACATGAAGAAAAGAGAAGTAAAATACCATTTTCGAGCTTCTCAATATCTGCTACACTCTCCTCCTATTCGGAATGGTAGTCTGGTGCTCCTGCTCGCATCCAATCTTGAGCACAAATGAGGCCTTGCACAATCTTAGGAGATAAAGAACTCCTAAAAGCATCAAGAATTCTGCCACCGGTACTAAATGCAGATTCTGATGCAACAGTCGAGATGGGGACAGCAAGCACATCACGAGCCATTGCTTATAGGACTGGAAATCGTGCTGCATTGACCTTCCACCACGACAAGACATCAAAATCTTTAACATATGGCTCGGTAGCTTCCCCTATATACTTATCCAATTCTGTTTTGTTTTCTCCATCAGCACCCTCCAACCTTTGGAACATTGATATCCTCTTTGTTAACAAACTCCCAAGCCCATTAGCATCTTCACCATCTTGTTCACCATCATCAGCAGCAGCACTTGAGCTTGGTTGTTGAGGCTGAAACGGTTGTTGGACTCCAAAGGATTGAGGGAATAAGGAATGACCATAAGCATCAAACAACTCAAAGGTTGCATGTGTTAGGATCTTCCTTCCAGGATCTAGTCCAAGGGCGATGACCCTTGAGAGGTTTATTCTGACCTCCTTTCTTGCCTATGTTTGCAACTCTTCAAAGGGAGTATGCTACCTTGAGTTCTCGTTAGAGAGAGATCTCAAATCTCATAAACATAAATTGACTTAATTCTTTGCATACCTTTATTGAAAATAACCAGCCCCATAAATAGAGACCGATAGGTACATAACCTAGAGAATCTAGGAGACAAATAAAATCAAACCTATTCTAACAAGGAAACTATTTAATTAATAATTCTTATGTTGCAAGAAAAGTAAATAACTAAAAATCTTAATTTTGAAAGGAAACATAATTCTGCAGCCCTAAAAGACACACTAAACACTAACATTTGTTGTTCGGTGGAGTATATTCATAACATTATGTTAGTGTAATATGCCCAAAACCCAATCAATGGATGTATATTTTGAGTCATGTATACACATTAAGGTTATTCCAATAAATATGATTATGAGATAATCGCTTGCACATATTTATAACCCTAGAATACTTTGTATTCTTAAATTGTCCCTAGTCGATTATTATTATGGATGGGTTGTAATAATAAATTATGACTAGCGTATGTTGAGAATTGCATATGTGATATGAATTCTACATACGGGTACAAGTTAGAGAACTTGTGGACTGGACCGACCCACATAAGAACGCTACATGGAACGTTATATGTTTTGTCGATAGCGGTTCTTATAATGTATTGTCCTTTGACCTGTGATCATCAAGGTTCCCAACATGTGAGTCATATGCTTTGATAAACGTGGAATCAGCATTGATCTTGTCGTTCGGGTGGCAATGATGTGTTGCTAGACGCCGCTCTTTGCTTATAATTGTAAAATGAGATTTTACGATTATTGCCGAACGTACAAGTGCCTACAGGGTCACACACATACAGCCGTTGATTCGAGCAGGTGGTTGAACCGTGGTTGGACCATGGTTGAACCAAGGTGTGGTTGGGCCGTGGTTGGACCAGGATCGTTTTGGGCTGGTTTGGTTCAATTATTGTCAGAATAATTTAACCAAACTAGTGCTGTGATGAGTTGTGTGATAATGGATTAGTGGAGACATGTTTTGTGTGGAGACACAATCATATTGTCTAATGGTCCACCTTGTTGGCCATTAGCTCCCCTCCATTATGCATTCGTGTGGAGAGTAATCAGATTACTCTTTAGCCTCTTCCTCACTTGGCTTAGAGAGTTTTCAGAGTCTTGAGAGTGTCTTGAGAGGTCTGAAAATTGAGAGGAGAAACACATACCATCCACTTCATTCTTTGAGAAAGAAAGAAGAAACTAAACACCACACAGCTCCCGTTTTCTGTTGCTAGCACACCAGTTCGGGAGAGCTCGGGTTGAAGATCGTGAGACATTCTTCTACCGGTTACAGCGGTTCGTGTGGATACCGTGGAGGGGCGAGGCTTACGTCTGGCTCTTGCTGATTCGGTTCTACAGTTGGGTGAAAGACCTCAACCGTTACAGGTATGAAAAATTGTTATTCGGTTTAGCTCCCTTCACATGGATCCTCCATGTGTATCCGGTATTTTCGCTGCGCATACATGTTGTATTTTGTGCTTTTGATTGTCAATTGCATGAACAGAATACTTACAGAGATGACCTAGCATCACAGTGGATGTTTGTAGAATGCAGAATTCTGTGTTGGTTGGGAAGATTATTGTCATTATTTTTGTTTTCCTTAGCTCTTCCCCAATATGGAGGATGCTGTACAATTTTTGTACACGAGCACTCGATGAAGCCTAATATGCTGTGTTGTTAGTGTTTCCTCTAATGAGCAAGAAACAATAATAATAATAATAATAATAATAATAATAATAATAATAATAATAATAACAACAACAACAACAACAACAACAACAACAACAACAACAACAACAACAACAACAACAACAACAACAACAACAACAACAACAACAACAACAACAACAACAACAACAACAACAACAACAACAACAATAATAATAATAATAATAATAATAATAATAATAATAATAATAGAACTCGAAGAAGTTCGAGCACAACAAGAAGCTATAGAGACTGAGATAGAACAAGAACAGGAACCGCAAGTTGTTGTGGGTGAAAATCCTGTACCTGTAACACATGGACCACGTAGGTCTGATAGGACTCGGTATGAGCCTGAGAGATATGGATTTCTTTTGACTCATACTGCAGACGTGATGCTCATAGATGAAGATGAGGCCACTTCCTATCAGCAGGCAATTACGGGTCCAGACTCTAAAAGTGGCTAGAGGCCATGAATTCTGAGATGGAATCCATGTATGAAAACAAGGTTTGGACCTTGGTTGATCCACCTGAAGGGGTAAAACCCATTGGGTGCAAACGGATCTTTAAGAAAAGACCGACATGGATGGTAATGTGATTACTTTTAAAGGGCGATTGGTTGCAAAAGGTTTCAAACAAGTTCATGGTATTGACTATGATGAAACTTTTTCGCCAGTTGCCAAGGTTAAATCCATCCGAATTCTATTGGCTATAGTTGCATACTATGATTATGAAATATGGCAGATGGACGTCAAAACCGCCTTCCTTAATGAAAATTTTATATAGGGTTTGTACATGACATAACCTGAAGGTTTTGTCACTTCAGAGAATGCTAATAAGGTATGCAAATTGCAAAGATCCATTTATGGATTAAATCAAGCGTCTAGGAGTTGGAATCTTCGTTTTGATGAAGTAATCAAACAGTTTGGTTTCATTAGAAATGAAGATGAGCCATGTGTTTACAAGAAGGTTAGTGGGAGCACTATCATTTTCTTGTTGTTGTATGTTGACGACATTCTACTCATTGGGAATGATATTCCAACACTACAGTCTGTAAAGACTTGGTTAGGAAAGAATTTCTCAATGAAGGACTTAGGTGAAGCTGCCTACGTGCTAGGTATAAAGATCTATAGAGATAGATCCAAAAGGCTTCTTGGCCTAAGTCAAAGTACATATACTGACAAGATGCTTAAAATGTTTAGCATGCAAGATTCCAAGAAAGGTTTCTTGCCCATGTCACATGGCATAACTCTCTCAAAGAATCAATGTCCTAGTACATCTAAGGAGAAAGAGCGAATGAGTAAGATCCCTTTTGCGTCAGTAATAAGATCTATCATGTATGCCATGCTATGTACTCGACCAGATGTCGCATATGCATTAAGTGTCACAAGCAGATATCAATCTGATCCCGGTGAAGGTCATTGGATAGCAGTTAAGAACATCCTTAAGTACTTGAGAAGAACTAAGGATGCATTCCTTGTATACGGAAGCATTGATGAGCTTGTTGTAAAGGGTTACACAGATGCTAGCTTCCAAACTAACAGGAATGACTTTAGATCGCAGTCAGGTTATGTGTTTTGTCTTAGAGGTGGTGCTGTTTGCTGGAAGAGTTCAAAGCAAGAAATAGTTACCGATTCTACTACTGAGGCTGAATATATAGGTGCCTCTGATGCAGCGAAAGAGGCTGTTTGGATTAAGAAGTTTGTAACTGAACTTGGGGTGGTTTTGAGCATTGATAGTCCGAATGAGCTCTATTGTGACAACAATGAAACAATCGCACAAGCTCATGAACCTAGATTTCACTAAAGATCCAAACATATACTCCGAAGCTACCATCTTATTAGAGAGATCATTAGTAGAGGTTATGTGAGGCTGTGCAAAGTTCCTTCTGAGAACAATGTAACAGAACCATTAACTAAGCCACTCACACAGCAGAAGCATGATGGTCATGCTACATCCCTTGGTATTAGATACATGGATGATTGGCTTTAGTGCAAGTAGGAGATTGTTAGTGTAATGCCCAAAAGCCAATTATTGGATGATTATATAGTCATGTATATTTATTAAGGTTTTATTCCAATAAATATGTTTATTAGTGATAAATGCTTGCACATATTTATAACCTAAGAATATTTTATATTCTTAAATTGTCCCTAATCGATTATTATTATGGATGGGTTGTAATAATAAATTAAGACTAGTGTAAGATGAGAATTATATGAGATATGAATTCTACATACGGGTACGAGTTAGAGAACTTGTGGTCTAGACTGACCCGACATAAGAACACTACTTGGACTGTTATATATATATTGTCATTAGTGGTTCTTATATGTACTATCCTTAGACCTGAGATCATCAAGGTTCCCAATATATGAGTCGTGTACTTTGACATTACTCTAAGTTGCCCGTAACTGAGTAAACCTTAGAGTAATTATTGGATACATGATATAATGTGTAGTGGGTTTTGTATGATCAAGATGGAATTCGTCCAACCCTTATAACAGGTATATTATCAGTTGGGGCTCTTGATAGAGTTGAACTGTAAATGCATGGCCATGCTCAGATTAAGTGATATGGGGATATCATTTGTATCTGTTTTACACAGTTAACTCAGGGATTTGAATCTTAGACAACGTAGATGGGTCGAGCTACTCAAAGATTATGATTGTGTGATCAAATATCACCCGGGGAAGGCTAATGTAGTGGCAGATGCGTTGAGTCGGAAATCGATGGGCAGTCTTGCACACCTGGGTATGACCAGAAGGTCTGTTGTAGCGGATTAGCACAAGTTGCTAGATGAAGGATTACAATTTGAAGTTTCTGAAACGGGTGCACTTTTGGCTCACTATCAAGTGCGACCCACTTTGATCGGTGAAATTGCTAAGGCGCAGGAGGAGGATGGTGAAACAAAGGCTTGGAAGGAAAAAGCAAGCAAAGGTGAATTAGCGGGGTCTGTAGTATCTGATGATGGTATTCTAAAGTTTGGTACCTGAGTTTATGTTCCTGAAAATGGTAATCTCTGCAATAAGCTTATGGATGAGGCTCATCAGTCTCGTTATACCATGCACCCAGGTTCCACTAAAATGTACCGTGATCTTAAACAACATTATTGGTGGAAAAATATGAAAAGGAATGTGGCTGAATATGTTGCTAAGTGTCTAACCTGCCAACAGGTTAAAGGAGAGCACCAAAAGGTACCTGGTTTGCTGCAGCCTTTGCCCGTTCCAGAGTGGAAGTGGGAAAGGGTTGCTATGGACTTTGTTAGTTGATTGCCAAAAACTACTGGTGGGTTTGATTCTATTTAGGTTGTTGTGGAAAGACTAACCAAATCTGCCCACTTCTTACCAGTGAAAACAACCTACAATTTCACTAAGTTGGCCCAAGTTTTTATTGATGAGAACGTGAGATTGCATGGAGTACCAGTGTCTATTGTTTCAGATCGAGGTCCCCAATTCACATCTAAGTTTTGGCAGAATTTCCAGAAAGCAATGGGTACAAAGCTTGATCTAAGCACGGCGTTCCATCCGCAAACTGATGGCCAAAGTGAAAGAGTAATCCAAATTTTAGAAGACATGTTGAGGGCTAGTGTGCAGAGTTATGAAGGTAGCTGGAACAAATACTTGTCACTTGTGGAATTTGCTTATAACAATAGTTATCAGTCAAGCATTGGCATGGCACCGTACAAAGCATTGTATGGTCGAAGATGCCGCACACCCGTTTGTTGGGATGAAGTAGGTGTAAGAAAACTGTTAGGCCCAGAAATTGTGGAATTAACTGCGGAAAAGGTAAAGGTGGCACGGGATAATCTTGCTGCGGCACAAAGCAGGCAGAAATCATATGCAGATAATCGAAGACAGGATTTGGAATTTTCTGTTGGTGATATGGTCTTCTTGAAAGTCTCACCGACTAAGGGTGTGGTACGTTTTGGTAAAAAGGGGAAACTGAGTCCCCGATTTTTAGGACCCTTTGAGGTACTGGAGAGGATTGGCCCGGTAGCATATCAGCTTGCATTACCACCAAACATGTCTCAAATCCATCCAGTATTTCATGTGTCAATGTTACATAAATATGTACCTGACCCTTCACACATATTGGCACCGCAAGTAGTACAATTGGGGGAAGAGCTAACCTATAAGGCTCAACCCGTGAAAATAGTTGACATCCAAGTACGTAAGATGCGCAACAAGGAGGTGACTTCGGTTAAAGTTGAATGGGAAGGTCCCACTGGAAGAGAGGTCACTTGGGAATCCGAGAAGGAGATGTTAGACAAATATCCGCATTTGTTCACAGGTAAAATTCGCGGACAAATTTCTTATAGGGGGAGGTGATGCGAGGCCCCGTGTATAATGTAATGTGGGTTTGGACTGTGTGTGTTGTTGGTGTGCAATTGGCACGTTCTGGTGCCATTGGCATGCCAAGAGCTGCACCCTTTGCCCAAAAGGGCGCAGCCAATTAAGAGTTGCCAAGAGTGTGGTGAAGTTACTGAAGCTGAAAGTTGTGAAGGTAATAAATTTGTGATGGCTGGTTAAAAGGGCCAAAGCAGGAGGTGGCAAAGAAGCATGAGGTGCTGCCACCAAGCTGTAGGCCTAAGCATGAGGTGGCAAGGGAGCTAGAGCAGCTACCACCAAACCTGCTGGGTAAGCAAGAGGGCAAGCAGGAGGTGTCGCCACCAAAGTTGCTGGGCTTGCAAGTAGCTGCTTAGTCACTTGCTTGCCCATGCAACAAAAAGGGGAGCAAGCACCTCAAGCCCCTCATTCTACTGCCCAAAATCGTGGTGACCAGGAGGGCTTAGAGGATTTTGAGGGCTGAAAGGACTAAGAAGAACAGGAACTTGGAAGGTTAGTGGAGGTAGAATTCTTGAGGGTTTGGTGCGGAATTGACCTTCCATGGCAACAATTGGCCTGCTCAGTGCTAGTAATTGGCACCATGGCAGCCTATAGACCTTGCTGGTGCATAATTGGTTCTGAGGGAAACCAATTAGCCCGAGCAAGGGAATTCTGGTGGCTTAGGGGAAATTAATGACACGCTATATGTGTGTTGGTGCACCAAGGGATGCCCAGTTGGCCTAGAGTTGGCCAATTGGTGCGCCAAGTGCACAAGATGTGTGTTTCATGTGTTTACTAGTTAACCATGACTATTGTGCTTATGACTGATATGTAGTTGCTTGTATGGCAGGGGATAATAAGGAGCCTCAAAAGGAGGAAAGGCCTAGGGAGGCATAGTTTCTGTAAGTTGGGGATTTGTGTTTGGTATGCTTATGGTTGCATTCTTTGTTGAGCAGAAAGCCCATGGCTGCCTTGTTGTGCACTTGGGGTGCTTGATTGTTGCTATGATGTGCTAGTGAAATTATTGAATGTGAAGGCTTGAGTTGTTGCCCACGAATTGGGGCTGTGCATAGCATTTGCATACATAAGCATCATGTGGATCATTGGCCAATTGATTGTATAGGTAGTGCAAGCTGGGCTTATACGTAACAATGGATTAATAGGCACCTTTGTGCGCCATATTACAGGTTGGAGAGCCTTGCGGAGGGCACTGCGCGCTTGGTTCTAAAAGCAGGTACAAACAATGGCTACTAGGGGCTGTGTAGTTGGGCAGCAAGTCATGAGCACTTCCCATGACTCGGTATGCCTCGTACTTGGGGCTGTTGGCTAAGAATCGATACAAACTCTGTTTCCTGATTACATAGTCGCCATAGGGCATTGTTCCCCTATCAATGGGGTGATGGAAACAGGGAAGCTATGGAATTTACTTGATGATGCTCATGTTCAGCATTGCATGCATTCTGGGTATTTCATGCATGACTTCCTTTCTCACTGAGTTGTAAACTCACCCCCTTCCCTTAACTTTACTTTCAGGTTTGGGAGAGAGGAGTAAGCTGGTGTGGGAGGACCCGGACAGGAGGGATCCTTAGAGATGGGTATTAAGCAAATCTTGGCTAGGTTCCGCTTTTATGTTCACATAAACCAGACTAATGTAGGCTTGTTGGTTAGTGCCCTTGGCATGGTTTGTAACATGTTGGACATGTGAGTGTGTAAACTGATAACAGTATGG
This sequence comes from Turnera subulata, assembly GCA_028386065.3. Lineage (NCBI taxonomy): Eukaryota > Viridiplantae > Streptophyta > Magnoliopsida > Malpighiales > Passifloraceae > Turnera > Turnera subulata. Next base: position 17,981 of record JAKUCV010005136.1, read on the forward strand.
TTGCCTCTTATGGATGTTGATGTGCAAATAAAGTTTGTAATTTGTGGTTTTTACCCTGGTGTGTGTGGCTTAACGTTATTTACATGGCCGAAGTCTTAAACTTCTGCCATTTTGTTTGTAAGGCCCGAGGGTGCCTGTTGGCACGCTAGTTGCTCTAGGCACCTGGCCGGTTACGCTTGTGGGGGCGTGACAACTACTTTCCATGTGACAACTTAAATCATCATCTCAAATTCACTTTCCACTTTACATTTCCATTATCTGTTATCCTTTCCCAATTATCTGTAGTCAACAGTTCAACATCAATCTCAACACAATATCCAAGAACTAATAACACAATCCAACAACCATAACAGCAACAACCATAGCAGTCAAGTAACCAACAATGACCATCTCAGCAATTCAATCAAACAACAAGCACACAAAGTATTACAGGCATATATTAAGGGTTATCTATCCTCACCTTAGCAGATTATTAGTTTTGGAATTGTCTAATAGATTCCAAGTCCGGTTCCTTAAGGAACTGTTCGTTTTCAACTCCTATATCAATCAAATAGCATGCACACGTAAGATGATATGCAAATGCCAGACTAATACTGTATGCCGTAAAATAAATACTGACTCGTCTCGGTTACTGCCTTGGGTTACTTTCCAATATCATCATCATTCACCATTTATTATCCATGTGTCAAAAATATACCACACTTATACCCTTTGACAATACCGTTTCCAAATTCTTTCCTCAAAATAATTATTGTATACCATATATATTTTCCCAAAATTATTTTCTAGAATTATATTTTTACAGATTTTATTCTTTTTTTATTAAAACGGACTGGGCCAAATTAGTATAGCACTGCCTACCACATGGGCCAACCCAAACTACTCACACGAGCCCAGGCACCAGCCCACACAGTAGGCCCAACAGACCCCAGCCCACAAACACAACCCACAAAACACCAACCCACAATCCGCGATCCAACCATAAAACCCCGGGTCAACCCGACCCACATCATGACCCATCTGGGTCGAGTCCTCCTCCAAACGGGTCTGCTCACCTTGAAAACTGCAGACGATGGCGGCGCTACGAGACGCACATGTGACGGCGACAGCAGCAAGCGGGAGGAAGCGCGACGAGGAAGGCGCTCGTCTGCTGGTGGCTGCAGACGGCGGTGCAACAGGAGGCGAAGCTCGTCGGCGGCGCGTTGAGGGGCGGAATTAGGAGGCGAAGGCGGCGTCTGGTCGGTGACGCTGCGAGGAGGCAATGGCGGGGGTGGTGATCCATGCGGTGGCGTAGTTCACTACCGTATGAATAGTAGCAGGGAGGTGAGGAAGAAGAAAAGGTGGCGGTGGTGATGAGATGGTGATGATGTGGCGGTCTCTAGTTGGGTATTTGGTGTGTGTTGTTTTTTTTCTTTTCTTTTCTTTTCTGGTTTTGTTTACTGGCTGTTTGTGTTTTGGTCAGCAAAATCCGCTGAAAAATCCCGAATGCGAGACAAGGCTCGGTTTCGAAATCCAATGCTGGAGTTACCATAAATTAATTACCCAAGATTAATTTTAATGGTAAATAACGGTAAAATAACTTAAACAGTCCCGGTAAAAATGAACTGTTACAGCCTACCCACCTTAAAAATAATTTCGTCCCCGAAATTCACTCCAATGCTATGGATACTGAGAACACATATGCTCCTCGATTTCCCACGTAGACTCGTTAGCAGAGTGCTTGCTCCACTTAACCTTTACCATCGGAATAATACGATTCCTCAACTGTCTGACCTCTCGGGCAAGAATCTGTTCTGGCAAATCTATATACGTAAAATCCTCTACGACCTCAACATCTGCTGTAGTAACCACATGACTCAGATCTGATCTGTACCTCCTCAACATAGAAACATGGAACACGTCATGAATCCGTGACAACTCCTCTAGTAAAGACAATCTGTACGCCAAGGGTCCAACCCTTTCCACGATCTCATACGGCCCGATGTACCTGGGACTCAGCTTCCCTCTTTTCCCAAATCTGATAACACCCTTCCAAGGCGCAATTCAGAGGAAAACTCTTTCTCCCACCTGGTACTCCATCTCACGTTGATGCTTATCAGCGTAACTCTTCTGTCGGTCTTGAGCTGCTCTCATACTCTGCTTAACTGTTTGAATCTTATCAACTGTCTGCTTAACCTAATCTGGACCCACAATCAAACGGAGACCTTCTTCATCCCAACATACCGGACTTCGGCACTTCCTTCCGTAAAGAGCTTCAAATGATGGCATCCCGATGCTGGAATGAAAACTGTTGTTGTAGGCAAATTCGGCCAAAGGCAAGTACTGATCCCAACTCCCTCTGAAATTAAGAGCACAAGCCCTTAACAAGTCTTCCAGTGTCTGAATAGTTCTCTCTAACTGTTCGTCTGTCTGAGGGTGAAACGCGGTATTAAAACTCAACTTCGTACCCAAAGCTGTTTGCAGACTCTTCCAAAATCGTGATGTGAATGTCGGATCTCTGTCTGAGACTATGGACTTAGAAATCCCATGTAGTCTCACAATCTCTACAACATACTGCTTCGCCAACTTATCCAAGGTGTCTGTCTGTCGAATGGGAAGAAAATGGGCTGATTTTGTAAGTCGGTCAACAATAGCCGAGATAGCATCAAGCTGTATCCTAGTCAACGGTAATCCGACCACAAAATCATCTCCCATTTCCACTATGGCACTGTCAAAGATCTCAATTTTCCCGCTGGAGCCTGATGTTCGGCTTTGACCTACTAGCAAGTAATACACTTAGCAACATACTTAGCTACATCTTTCTTCATACGTGGCCACCAAAAATGACTCCTCAAATTCTGATACATCTTGGTGCTTCCGGGATGCATAGCATACGGCGTCATATGTCCTTCTTCCAGAAACGTCTAGTTTTACAGGCACATATCAAGGGTTATCCATCCTCACCTTAGCCGATTATAAGTTTTGGAATTGTAGAAACAGATTCCAAGTCCGGTTCCCCAAGGAACTGTTCGTTATCGATTCCTGGTCAATCAAATAGCATGCACACATCAGATGATGTGCAAATGCCAGACTAATACTGTATGCCGTAAAATAAATACTGACTCGTCTCAGTTACTGCCTCGGGTTACTTTCTATTATCATCATCATTCACCATTTATTATCCATGTGTCAAAAATATAACATACTTATACCCGGATATTATTCCGGTATAATACTTTGATAATACCCTTTCCAAATTATTTCCTCAAAATAATTATTATATACTATATATATTTTCCCAAAATTATTTTCCACAGATTTTATTCTTTTTTTTTATTAAAACGGACTGGGCGTGTGGTGTGCATGGAAGCAGAAGAGGTAAAGTTTAAATAAGCGTGCAAAAGACTGGTAAGACACGGGTAACATAGGAAAAAGAAAAGCAGTTGACAGGCGACATAGGAGAAGGCGGTTGAATAATTGAGCTGCCTCAATTATGTAGTACTGTGCTGCATGTGAGGTGTGACCTGCCTGGACCAGAAAATATCCAACATACCCCCTTACCTTTATTTTTGGTCCGTTAACTCGAGGATAAACCCGACTTTGCTGAAGATTCCTGGATCCGAAAAATTCCAACTTTGGTCCGTAAAATCTGCAGAAAAATCCCGAACGTGGGACAAGGCTCGGTTTCGGAATCCGATGCTCGAGTTACCATAAATTAATTACCCAAGATTAATTTTAATGGTAAATAACGGTAAAATAACTTAAACAGTCCCGGTAAAAAATGAAATTTTTACCTGGGCTGTTACAATAATAATAATAATAATAATAATAATATAACTCAATAATCCCCTTCATTAATAAATAATTTAATAATGAAAATTATATAATTTAGAATATGAAAGGATTACCAAATATCATTAATTATAATCGATTTATAAATTCCTATTCTAATACAAAATCTAATTCTAAATAATTCGTTTGTCTAGATTATGAAAAGAATCTTTATGTACGTTGTATATAAGTCCTTATAATGATATTGATTAGTATATAAGCACTTACTTATATTTTCTCAATAATAACCAAAAATTACGAAGAACAATAATTATAAGAAATAATAGAATAATGAAAAGAAGAGCCGAAAAGTTAGCAAAAACCATCAACAAAAATAGCATTTTCCGAGAAGAATAATCATGAAAAGAATAATCATAAGAGCTGATGACATATGTGTTTGTAATTTATTATCAAGAAGAACTATAGAGAAGAAGAGTTGAGTAGGCAGCGAAAACTATGAACAAGAACAATAACTACGAAAAAGAATAATAACATAAAAAACTTATCATAAAAATTCATGACTTTGTTTATAATTTATTGTCAACAAGAACGATGAAGAAGAAAAATTAAAGTACAGTTCATAGTTAATGTAAACTGCCAAAAAGAAGAACGATCACGAAAAGAAATAATAATGAAAAATAATAATATAATTTAATAATATCCTTCATTAAAAATATAATTTAATTATTTAAATTATTTCATTTTGGAATATTAATTAATTAAAAAATATCATTAAAAATAATTTATTTATAAATTCCTATTTTACTACATAAACTGATTCTAAGTAATGATTTTTTTAATATTTTTTTACTTTCAAAATTAAGATTAATATTATACCAAGTGATTTAAACAATATAATACTATACCACATGCATCGCACGTGAAAAAACTAATAATAATAATAATAATAATAATAATAATAATAATAATAATAACAATAATAATAATAATAATAATAATAATAATAATAATAATAATAATAATTATTATTATTATTATTATTATTATTTTTATTATTATTTTTATTATAACAATAATAATAATATGTTTCCCTTTTTAAGAAAAAATATCTTCATTTTTAAAATTTTGAGAAGTATAAGGAGAGAATTTAAGAGGAAAAGTAGGATTTTATAAATCCTTGATTTTAGCCTTATAATAATAATAATTATAATAATAACAATCGGTTTTCCATTTTAAGAAAAAATAGGCCGTGATTAATATGTTTATTTATTAAAATTTTGAGAAGTATAAGAAGAGAATTGAGGAGGAAAAGTAGGATTTTATAAATCCCTGATTTTAGCCTCATAATAATAATAACAATAATTGGTTTTCCTTTTTAAAAACTTTAAATTTTTAATTCATTAAAAAATTGTATTCGTTTATTTATTTTTTAATTTTAATTTCAATAAATGAAAAGTATATATTAAGCAAGTCCAAGCCTATTTTTTTCCTTTCCAACTATTTTCTCTTTCTATTTTTTTAGTTATCTTAAAAATTTTATTTTAAATTTTTTAAAATAAAAATTAAATAATATATATTAAACAATTGAAGGCATACAAATCCAACGGTCACATGTCAACACCATGATAAGTGACCTGTAATTGTAGGTAATAAGGACAACAATACTCGGTTCTTACTAAGCTGAGGGACAAAATTGATGAAATTGAAAGAATAGGGATAACAACGATGAAATTGACTAATTTAAGGGACATAAAAAGCCTTTTAACAGCATACTAGCTAACTACAACAGGGTTATATGTATTCTCGGATTTTGGAGCACAATAAACTTCAAGACCTTGCCACCTCTTCCTTTTTCCTTAGAAGTAATAAATTCAGCAACTAAAGATAGAAGATGCGAAATGGTACGTATAACATTATAAAGATTATGCATGTGCAGCACTGAAACTTCAATTCTATTTCAGCTTTTACGCAAAGCCACAAATCAAAAGAGGGCTAGCTGGCTGCAGTTGAAGAAAATAGCGGGAACACCAGAAGTTGAAACATAATAGAATCTACTATATATCCATCAAAATCGATCATAATGTCTACAAATAAACATGTTATAGAGAACAGAACTTAGAGCAGACCAACTTAATCAGAAAACTTTAACTTCTGGAATGAAAGCCATAAATATATATATGTATCTCTATGCAAAAATAATGAACATTTTATGCGGTTGTGTTGCTGAGAATGAAGGGAGAGGTCAGTTCAGCTGTGAATATTATTGCTTTGTAAGAGCCAATTGTGAAATACCCAACTTCATCATATCTTTCATCACATCCTTCATCAGATCCTTCGTTAGATTCCTCATTAGATTCTTCATCAGATTCTTCATGATCAGATCCTTCATTAGATTCTTCATCAGATCCTTTACTAGATCCTTCATCAGATTCCTAATTAGATTCCTCATCAGAATCTTCATGATTAGATCCTTCATCAGATTCTTCATCATATTCTTCAGATCCATCATCAGATTCTTCATTACTATTGAAATCTATTATTATCGCACCATGCTCATATTGCATAGGCATGTATCCCTGATCATTGATGAAGTTTGGTAACAAATCTTCACAATAATAATATACATGTGATATTCTTGCTTCATGCAGTTGAATTAGAAGAACCCAAGATCCTTGGACACCATATTCCTTCATAACCCAAAATTGTAATTTGTGAAATCCTGGGCATTCAAACCAAGATATGCAGAGGCACCCTCCAACGATTCCGATTCCATGTGTGCCTTCGTCATGTTCTGTTTCCATGAGTGGGACCTTATAGAACTCCTCATTCTCTAAATCCAAAAGCAACAATTTCTCCATAGCCGCTATACCAGTGGAGTGCTCCATTCAAGAACAGTCCCTTTCTGCCTATATATTCACTTATTTTCTGGTTGCTTATCTTCTTCCATGCATTTGCTTTCAATGAAAAAATCCGCGTTTGTACGCTCATCCGATCTAGGAGAAAGTACAGAGATCGAAAAGATTTTGTAATCGTCAGATACAGAATCATAGCCAAAACCATATGCAGGACAACCTTGATAGCGAGAAGTATCATCCTTCGGTCTTGGCAATTGTGTGAAAACCCCGGTGTTGGGATTCCATAAAACTAAATCGTTTTGGTTTCTGTCAAGAGAAATACAGACTAATCCATTTTAAGAAGCTACAGGCGTAACATGGCCATCCGAAGGAAAAAACAATGTACTGGGAGTTTCGAGATGATCATTGAAATTCCAGACTTTAAGATCAATTGGGTCGAGAATTTTAACTAGCTGCTCATCAGGAGGCGCAAGTTTGGATCTTAGGCTGTTATTTTTTTTGTTGCTAATCTTAGGCTGTTGAGTTTATCACTGGATCGGTAAGAGTACCATTTCTTGGACATGCACAGGAATCGAATAAGTGACTCCGTGGGTAGCCGTGCAATTATCTCCTCCACAATCTCTAAAGGAAAGCAATCTTTTACCTCCATCACGTTACTATTGCTTGCTTGGTGTGTGTAGTATTCAGTTCCGGATACCTTGCAAAAATCCTCGTGATTTCTATTTTGCAATCTGAAACAAATCAAAATATAAAAACCTCATGCAACAAAAGATGGATATATATCAAAACATAACTTCTCTACTAAGACCGAAACTAAACCTCATCAACCAAACCATCAGAGAATACAAAAGAGTACGTAAAAACAAAGAAAAAAAGAATTAAAAAAGAGAACATGATATATATAGATCATAAGTCATAACACATCAAGAGCGGAAACAAACAAAAGGGATGCTCACGATCACGAACTTGTATTTGTCTGATTCCCGCGACCAACTTGAGTGCTTGGATGGTAGACGGTGATGGCGACTTGGCGAGGTGGTTCTGCCTATATAAACACACAATGTGATGTCCATCCTGAAATCAGAACGGAACGTTAGGTTTCTTTCACTCTTTCCAGGTTGGGCCTTGCAAAGTGTATTTAGCTTTGATCTATTAGCCTCAGAGGCTTAATGTTTTAGGCCTACAATCAATAATAGTAGACCTGGCGGAACGGGTATTGACACGACAATCCGACACGAAATTAGCAAGCATAGGTCAGAGATTTTCAAACCGTTTAGTAAAATGGGTCGACCCGATACGACACAAAAATTAGCAGGTCAGGTGCGGGTTGACCCGCTAACGCGATGGGTACCTGTTTGTGACCCGATTATAATTAGGATAAAGATATTTCACTAATTTAATGCAAGACTTATTTAATATTTAATGTCAAAGTTACTAAAATTATCTAAAAAATATTTTATAAATGCTTTAAAATATGATTAAATTATGATTTTAGAATTTATAATTTTATTTAATATATGAGAAAATCTAACTATATGCCTATTTGCTTAGAAAATACAACGACCTGTGTAGTATAAAAAAATTTCAAACTGATTTTTAGGCTTGCTAGATTTAATAGGTAACCCGCGGGTCAACTCGAACCCGACACGATAATAAACGGGTTGGATACGACACGACACGATTTTTAAATGGGTTGGGTCGGGTTGAAGAATTAGAACCCGTTTACCTATTTAACCCGACACGAACCCGACACGATAACACGAATTGCCAGGTCTAAATAATAGTTGTATATAATTGCTTTGGGGACGGTTGAGGGTACTATGCGGCCTAGACATGGCCAATCCATCTCCGTTGGTTTGGGCCCACCAACTTCTGTGTTCTATTCTTTCCTAATCAAAATTTCTTTTAACGATGCAAAGTTATATATGAAACCAGAAGCAAAGAAAACATGATCAAGAGAACGAACACCATACATTACAAATTGGGTATAAAGTGCCGCCCAGCTCTCCATAACTTAATAGAGCCTAGTTCACTGTTACTAGAGCTGCAACATGTTATGCAACTTTTGGTATATCATTTTATGTATATAGGTTTTTCTGGGTTGTAATTTTCTGTTAGTTTGTTGCTTCATTGGAATGTAAACTTTCTGTTAGGATTTACCCTAACTTAGGTTTAGTTGAATGAATGAAATCTATGATTTGATTCCAGAAAAAAAAAAATTATTAAGTTCTTTGTTTGGCCCAGGCTTACAAATAGGTATTGCTTTCTAATTTTTATTCTTTCATAAAATCTTTAGTTCTTTCACCATGAAAAGTTACACAAATTTAATTAATCCGGCCGGGTACTAAAGTACCCCAACCGTCCCCAAAGCAATCTGGAACTTCATACCCTAGATTGTAAAATTTGAATGATTGTAAAGAAACTAATATATGGTTATAGAATAGAAGGGCAATCTCGACAGTATCAATAAGATCCTCTCTACTAGGAAACAACAAGCATATATAATATTCATTCATGATCCAAATATATAGAATTTCGAAACCTGGCCTTCCTCTAGTATGATTCAAATCCCTCTCCCTATATGGGCTATCATATGCCATCTCTTTCTAAATCAAAAGTAATAATGTTGTCATTGCCAACTCCATATCGGTAAAGTGCTCCATTCAAGAAAGAGTCCTGTTACCATACTTTTCATCCCTCGCTCCATCTTCTTTGTAAATCAAAAGCAACAATGTTGTCTCGCTAGCCAGAAGGATAATAAGGAGACGTAAGATCATTGGTACGGTACACACCAGTGTGAACAGTGCAATCTTTCGCCGACCACGGATACTAAGCACTTTCCTTCGATTGATTTGGAGTGGCACCTCTATGTTTCCATTCTTTTCCCCACGGTCAAGATCAACCATTTCGAGTCTGTTAGAGTAATAAAACCAAGACCGGTCTTGAGGCTTCAAACATCAACTTAAGCTTTTGGTTGAGATGGTCACTTGACATGCTAGCGGAGCCATAATGACCAAACGGTCGCGTTTTCACATCCCCATGCCTCCCTCCTTGTTGAATTAAAAAGCACAAGGTATGGACGGACCTGTGCAAGATTCAAGCCCAAAGGGCTTTCTCTTAAGGGAAGGTGTTAGAGTAATAAAACCAAAACCGGTTGTTGAATTAAAAAGCACAAGGTATGGACGGGCCTGTGCAAGATTCAAACCCAAAGGGCTTTCTCTTAAGGGAAGGTGTTAGAGTAATAAAACCAAAACCGGTCGAAGCTCAAAGGTAATCTCCAATTATTCCAATTCCATTTTCGCCCTTGTGATCTAGATCCAAGTCTATAACTGGTGCTGGGACATTTGACGTCAGTGAAACACTTTTAGTTGAATACTTTAATGGATGTCTTTTCTCTGAGGAGCGAAAAAACAGAGCTAAAAGGATCTTGTAATCGTGAGAGACTGAGTGAAGAGCTAAAAGTTATATTTTCTCAACAACTAATAATCATTAAGAAAAATAATAAAATTACGAAGAAAAACAAGTGAAGAGTTAACGAAAACTATGAAGTATAATAGTGTTGATTAAAAAGAATAATAGTAAAAAGATCTCAATATGTTTACAATTTATTAATAATAATAAAAATAGATAAATACAAGAATTTATGACTCATGTGTTTGTAATTTATTATCAACAATAACTATAAAGAAAAAATAAAAAAATAATTGAATAGTCAACAAAAACTGCCAACATGAGAAAAGACTATGAAAAAATATAATAAAGAAAAATAATAATATAACTTAGCAATTCCCTTCATTAATAATGTAATTTAATAATACAAATTATATAACTTAGAATATCAAAGAATCACCAAATATTAATAATGAAAATCGATTTATAAATTCATATTCTATTGCAAATACTAATTTTTAATAATTCGTTGGTCTTGATCATGAAAAACTTTCTTTTTGTACATTATATATAAGTTTTTCTGAAGATAATAATTAATATAAAAGCATTTATTTATATTTTTTCAACAACTACTTTAAATCATGAAGAATACGAACTATGATGAAGAATACTAGAAAATTCAGTGAAAAACTTGAATAAAAATAACCAAAAAGAATAATCACAATAGCTCATGACAGATGTGTTTGTAATTTATTAATTTTTGTTGACTAATATCATTAACAACAATCGATTTATAAATTCCTATTTCTCAAAATAATGTGTATCTGTTTGCTAGATTATAAAAAAAAATTTTGTCTTTATTACATATAAATTCGTCTTGAAATAATGATTAATATTATACCATGTGATTTTAAAAATATAATAGTGTAACACGTGCATCGCACGTGCAAAAAAAACTAGTGACTCTAAAAAGAATTTTTTAACTCTTATAATTTTTGTAAGTCATATCTAATTAGTCTTTTTTTTTTACTTTTACCTTAGTCAAATCATTAACTTCGACTTTTTTTACATTTCATTATTAACTTCGAATGGCATGATAGCTCATTTTGGAGATAAAATTCCCTCTACAATGAGGCCTTCCAAAAAACTATTATGAAAAAAGATTATTAATAAATAAAAATTCTAAATAATAAATAAAAATTTTTTTTAGTTATGTTACAAAAATAATAAAGATGATTCAACCCGATTTCAAATCAGTCGAACCCAAGATGGTTGGACACGATATTCCTTCATCATCCAAACTTGTAGAGGTTAAATGCATATTTTGGGGTCCGTACTATTTCAATTGTCTCTTTTAAGGGTCCGTACTAATCTTTGACCCTTTTATATGCCCATACTCTCTTTTGTCGTCCCTTTTTGGGGTCTCGGTTTGCCCAACTACTGATGTGGGCTGCCCGACTTAGGATTGCAATACACGTGGCAGCACATGAGAGGCCATTTATACAAGTGATGCCAACTGTACATGTGGGTCCCACTTCTTTTTTAAAAAAACCAATTTCCTTATTTTTTTCAATTTACATCTAACAAATTAATAAAAAAATTCCCAATTTAAAAAATTTAAAACTCAACATATCGAAATTCCCAAACTAAACCACCAACACAACCCACACCGACCACCAATAAAATTCGGCATCAACCACAATACGCTACCCTAAAAATTTATCCGGCGAAACACCATCGCCCACTACTCGGCAAAAATAGTGTCCGCCTACCACCATCACAACTACCAAGCCAACCTCCATTATCAAAGCCAACAGACATATTAACCTAACAACCTGCCATCGATGTTCAGAAAGCCACCACACGAATCCACCAGCACCAACAGCGACAACCCCAAGCATAGTAGTACAATTCGAAAACACAAATCCAACAACATCAGTTCCAATTAACCCAATTACCACCATGTAAAGAGGTAGGAAGAAAGGAGTGTGTGGTGGTGCTACTACTCACCATACGGCGGTGCGAGGGAAGCCTGTTTCACTAGCCTCGTTACAATAACCGTCGGGACCTGCCTCGAGACTCGACGACGCGCGAATCAACACGGGAAAATAGAGAAGAGCGGGACAGTGAGGAAAGGTGGGGACTTGTGGCCATGGCGATGAACGGCAGCGATGTCGTATTGTTTGGCAACGGCGAAGGATGGTGCATTGACGGCTCAGGGAGGAGATGGTGTGTTCCAGTATGACGGAGAAGGTGGACCAGAAGGCAACGACGATTCAACCCAGAAGCACCTCTTGCTCTTGGGACCCCTTGTCAATGGTGGTTTCTGTTGCAATGGCGGCGACGTATTGTTGGACAGAAGTGAAGAGAGATGGGGCAGTGAAGAGATGGGGGAGAGAGATAAGTGGCTTTGAGAGAGAGTGGCCTGATGCATGTTATTTTTTTTTTTGCCACTCCTTGAAGACATCTAAGACGCCTGCTATGGTTTGGAAACTTGATTTTCGGAAGGCTTACGATTCAATATCCTGGCAATATCTTATACAAGTGATGAGAATGATGGGTTTTGGTGAAAAGTTGTTGACATGGGTTCAGGCTTGTCTTCAGTCGACCTCTCTCTCTGTGCTTATTAATGGCTCTCCTAGTCTTGAGTTTGGGGTGCAAAAGGGGTTGAAGTAAGGGGACCCCCTTTCCCCTTTTCTTTTTCTATTAGCAGCTGAAGGCTTGCATTCCTTGGTGGATACTGCTGTTGCACGGGGTTTGATAGAACCTATTGTAGTGCATGGCCTGCCGATGACTCTCTCACAATTTGCAGACGATACTTTGTTGTTCTCTAAGGTGGACCAACTCTCTTTGATGACCTTGAAGCGGGTTTATGGTGTTTTGAGATGCTTTCTGGGTTTAGTATAAACTTTCATAAGAGTGGTTTGGTGGGGATTTGTTTGGAGCTTGGGAGGATTTCTTCATTGGCCGATACTCTTTTCAGTAAACCTGAAAGATTCCCTTTTGTCTATCTGGGGCTACCTTTGGGTGCAAGCATGAGGTTAGCTAGATTTTGGGAGCCAGTGATCCGCAAATTTCGTGCCAGGCTACACTCATGGAAGGGCCGTTTCCTTTCTTTCGCTGGTCGTTTGACTCTTGTAAAAGCAGTGCTGTCATCTCTCCCCCTCTATTACCTATCCATGTTCAAGGTCCCTACCTCGGTTCTTAAGAAGCCTGTTCTTATTCAGCGGGAGTTTTTGTGGGATAGTACAGTTCAGCGAAAGAAACTTTGCCCTCTTGCTTGGACAAAGGTCACTTCCCCTAAACTTCAAGGAGGGTTAGGGGTGGAGAATTTGTTTTTTAAAAATCGATGTCTTCTGCATACGTGGGTCTGGCGTTATCATATGGAAGAGGGGCCTTTATGGCGGCAGCTCATTGCTGCTAGATGTGGTACCTTTGCGCACTCCATGACCCCGTCTTTCAGTCTGGTTAAAGCGTCTCCTATTTGGCGTTCTATTGTCCAATGTGGGGACACTGTGGGACTGGGCAGTGGTTCCTTGCAGTCGAGTGTGGTGCTGTGTGTGGGAGACGGACGCCATGCTAACTTCTGGAGTGACCTGTGGTCGTCCTTAGGTTGCCTCCAGGTTTGCTTCCCTCGTTTGTTTCTCATCTCTTCCTTTCAGCAGGCCACCGTTTTGGAGGTTAAGCAGGCTGGTTTCTTGTTGCCTTCGTCCTCTTTGGGCTGGTAACGGATTCGGTACGATTGGGAGTTGCATGTTTGTAGTATGCTGGAGACCATGCTTCTTGACCCTTAGCAGTCTGATTCCTGGCGGTGGATGTATGATGTTAAGGGGCAGTTTATAGTGCATTCAGGTTACAGTTTTTTGGGATCATTACAGCATGTCCTTTTGGTCCGCTTCCATGGCTTCGGTTGACTCCTCCTAAGGTGGAGTGCTTTCTGTGGTTGGTGCTGAACGGGGGCGTGGCAACAAGGGCTTCTCTTTGCCATAGGGGTGTTCTTCCCTTGGATGATTCTTTTTGTTCGTTTTGTGAGCTGGGGTTGGAGGATGTGGACCATTTGTTCCTTCTTTGTCCGCTTACTGTGAAGATGTGGCAAAGACTGTGTCGTTGGTGGGGTGTATGATGGGTCTCTCCTAGGATTGATTTGGTGCTTTCTAGGGCCCTGGCTTGGTATAAACTGGTTCACCCTCAATTCCCTTATAATTCAGGGACAGTGTTGTCGTCTCCTGAGCCTTTCAGAGGCAGGAATTACAATTGAATTTACCATATAAGGGTCTTGTACCCTCTAGCGTTGGACCTTGATGGTGCCTTATGGATTATTCCCTGGGCACCAGTTCTATTGTACATATTTCTTTACTTCAATAATACACACATTCGATTAGTATAAAAAAATAAAAGTTAAAGAATAATAAAATTCATTTTTTCTTTTTTTAATGAATTTAGAAAATAAAAATTCACTCATCAAATACTTTACATTTTCTGGGACCCACAATGTACAGTGCGCATGTGAAGTACGCGACTTATGAGTTGCCATGTGTCAAAAAGATGCACGTGTCATGCACTCCCGAGCTGGTCGGCCACGTCAGCAATTGGGCTGACCGAGACCCCGAAAAGGAACGACGTAAGAGAGTATGGGCATATAAAAGTCAAAAATTAGTATAGATTTAGGGGACAGATGAGATAGTACGGACCCAAAATATGCATTTACCCAACTTGTAGAACATTAAAAGCTGGTCTATTAATCCACCAAGACGCACAAAGGTAGTTTCCAATTATTCCAATTCCATGTTCGCGCATGTGATCTGGATCTAAATGGTACTGGGACATTATATGGCTCCTCCTTCTGTAAATCAAAAGCATTAATAGTGTTTAACGAGTCCCAATGGAGTGCTCCATTCAAGAAGAGCCCGTTGCCATCCCAAGAACCAGGATGGTCATCTACCTCCCTCCAAGAATTTGATTTCAGTGAAAAAAATTTGAATTGATTTCTTTCCCCTACTAAACATGGATGTCTTTACTCTGATGTGGAGCGAAAAACCAAAGCTAAAATGATCTTATAATCGTGAGAGACTGAGTCATATCCGAAACCAGATATTCCCCCAGATTAATGCACCCTCAGGTTTTGACAATTCTCTATAGGTACCAGTGCATGGGTTCCACAAAGCTAGATGAGTATATATGTAAGTCAAGACAAGCTAATCCATTCCACGAACAAATTAACATAATACTGTAATCCCGTCTCTTTTTTGGGGAATTCAATAATTCGCTCGAATTTTGCAACGGATTCTCATAGTTGGGGAAACAAAAACCCTTACACCTCAGGCTGTAAAATTCATTGTTAAGAAGTAAGTAGAACAATCGGGGTAGTAAGTTATTAAGTTCTTCGTTTGGCCCAGTCTTACAAATAGGTATTGCTTTCTAATTTTTATTCTTTCATAAAATTTTTAGTTCTTTCACCATGAAAAGTTATACGCATTTTTAATTAATGTGTAAATCAATCGGGGTAGTAAAGTACCCCAACCGTCCCCAAAGCAATTTGCAACTTTATACCCAAGATTGTAAAATCTAAATGATTGTAAAGAAACTAATATATGGTTACAGAAAACAAGTAATTAGAAGGCAATCTCGACAGTATCAATAAGATCCTCTCTACTAGAAAACAAGGAGCATATGTAGTATTCATTCATGATCCAAATATATAGGATTTCAAAACTTGGGACTTCCCTCTTAAGATATACAAATTAAGTTAATCCACTATGATTCAAATTCCTCTCCCTATATGGGCCATCATATGCCATCTCTTTCAGACAAAAAAAAAAATCATATGCCATCTCTTTCCAAATGAAAAGCAATAATGTTGTCATTGCCAACTCCTTACCAGTGAAGTGCTCCATTCAAGAAGAGCCCTCTTACCATACTTTTCATCCCTTGCTCCATCTTCTTTCTAAATCAAAAGCAACAACGTTGTCTCGCTAGCCAGAAGGATAGTAAGGAGACGTAAGATCATCTGTATTTGGTACGGTACACACCACTGTGAACAGTGCAGTCTTTCGCCGACCACGGATACTAAGCACTTTCCTTTTACCAGTGTGGAGTGGCACCGCTATGTTCCAACTCTTTTACCGACGGTCAAGATCAATCATTTCGAGTCCATCCCGGGAAGTTAGCATGGATAAGTACCTATTCTTGATGAATTGTGTTGTACCATGTCAGATTCATAGAAACATCCACTGTATCCGATTTCAATCAGTCTGAACCCAAGATGTTTTGACACGATATTCCTTCATCATCCAAACTTGTAGAACATTAAAAGTTGGTTTCTTAATCCACCAAGACGCACAAAGGTAGTCTCCAAGT
>JAKUCV010005137.1:0-93918 GCA_028386065.3 Turnera subulata
CTACATCTTTAGGATGCAGCTTTTTAATGTTTAGCTTTAATCTTGGTTTAATCCGTCCGTTATTGAGATTATTAAGTAGGACTGATCTAAGTGGAAATTTTGGTCTGTACATTGATGGCGTTGATTTTAATGCATTTAGAGTAATGTTATCACGTACTGCTTTGAGCTGTGTCTTTTTAGGTCCCCTCTTTCTCTTTTTCGATTCAATGAAACCACGGAACTTTATAAAAAGAGACTAGTGCAATCACCGTATACGCTCTTTTGTGCTCAAATGTGACCATTCTGGAAAGACGGCTATACTTAGACGGATATTGCATGTTGCTCTCGTAGTCTGATTTTCTTTCGTATTTTGGTTGCTGACCAAGAAATGCAAAACCTTCCTTACCTCGTCACTCTGTTCTTTCGGCTTCTTCGTCTGTGTTGCATGGATGTGTTAGTCTGTTTGGGTTGTTCGACTCTTGCAATGAGGACGTGTGCTTTTGGGACCTTGTAGTCTGCTCTTGCAATACCAACCTATAGGGTCTGCATAGGCATTAGTTTCAACAGACATGGTTCGGTCGCTCTCTGCAGTTGACTTGCTTTGGAGCTGCAAGATAGTCATCTGTCCAATTCGCAGAACGTCGTTTAAACGCTCATTTTTAGCCGTTGTGAGGTATAGTTTTTGCCACCAGATATTGCGTTGGCGTAGATGATAGGCCCTCTTCTTGCAGAGGTTTCAAACAGTTAGTCATATGCAAGAGTGGCAGGCGCATGAAACCAAACTTTTAGTGGGCGCTTAAGCTCCTCCAACTCCAAGTCCATCGTCCTTCTGTAGCAGTTCTGTTGATTCCACCTGAAAGGGAACAATTTCCTTTTATTTTGACAGACATTGACACCTGCTTATTGTTTCCTTGTTGCACATCTCCAACTCTTCTTTATTGCTTGTATTTTGTTTATTGGCAATATGGTATGGATAAATCTAATCACTAGTAACAAATGTTGAGTGACAAATCAGTTGTTCTGAGTGGGCGCTTAAGCTCCTCCAACTCAAGTCCATCATCCTTCTGTAGCAGTTCTGTTGATTCCACCTGAAAGGGAACAATTTCCTTTTATTTTGACAGACATTGACACCTGCTTATTGTTTCCTTGTTGCACATCTCCAACTCTTCTTTATTGCTTGTATTTTGTTTATTGGCAATATGGTATGGATAAATCTAATCACTCGTAACAAATGTTGAGTGACAAATCAGTTGTTCTGTTTTGAAAAGCGAATTGAACCTTGTCAATGGATTTTTCCTTTTTTTTTTTTTTTTTTTTATTTTGAACCTTGTGAATGGATCCTAGTTCTTGCAGGGTTTAACTCGACATACATCGTTTTCTGTGAAAATAATAATAATAAAAAAACGATTTTTGTGATTTTTGTTCCTATATTTGTATTTCTTGATTTTTTTTTCCACTCTCAAACTTCTTATACACAATGAAATGCAAACATTTGTGCTAACTTCTTTCGAACCCGATCGAATTCTTATCTTTTTGAAACGTCATATTCTCGGGTTTGACAGCCAAACCGGGTCTTCAAAACCTTGATTAGCACAATATAGGCTTTTTATCTCCACCGTTACATGATTTTTTTATTCATCCCATATGCATGCGAATTAAGCAGTCTTGACAGGTGCAACCCAGTGATTAATAATGAATTTTGCATGACTATTTTCATTTTGCTCTACGTTACAAGTCTAACAATAAAATATACTTGGTTTTTTTTTTATGCTAAATAAATATACTTGGTTAAAGAGTAGTTCAGCCCTCAAGAAGGCTGGAACTAGACTGCCCAACTCCCAATTTAATTTGGATGCATTTAAGAACATAAGATATTGGAAGAAATTGATGTAAGCTAATTGTATATACTAAAAGCATGGTAAGGCTCAGAAAGAACTAATGCAAGGTTTCATATTCATTGTTATCGGCCTGCTCAGGATATAGTAACAGATATTTGTTCTGATCTAAAGTTGCAATTTTGTAGCTTCACTAATATAAAATCACGTAATGCAGCAAGTGTGCTCCTTCTGGGGCATTAGATTCTTACCTTCTTTTGGGATTAGTTGATTACATTTAGATTAGATTTAGTTGTTTGTAAAGTTTCGGTTGCAAGTTGTAAAGATACAGTCTTTTGCAAGTTGTAAAGCTACAGTCTTTGACAGCTTTGTTTCAAACAGTTGTACTCAGCTGTTAGGGTCTCCCTAACCAAGTTTATACTGGATGAAAAGCTTGATTTGATTCTTAAAAAAAAAAGGCTCAAAAAGATGTGATTGGATTGGAAATTTAGAGTTCATATTAGTCATGGGTCCATAACAGGAATTGAGCTCTCAAGATTCTACCCGACTTAGCTATACTGAAGCATTAACGGCGATTCTCAAATATCACACAAAACAAAATGTGATATGTAGAATAAATTAGAAAAAAAATACCCAGGACTAGGAACTTCAAGTATTTCTGGCCTGTCGCCCGATCTGATTGAAGGTGGGTGGGACCTGAGATCTTAGCTGCTGCTTCCTCCGCACCTTTGTCTGCTAATAGCAAGACAGTCAACCCTGCGCTTTTCGCTGAGCTGAATGCTTATATGCCTACATACACTACATACTTTAGTAGTTCTGCTATTGGAAAGTGTTCAATTGTCACGATGGTGGAATAGCTGCCATAGTAGTTCTGCTATTACAAACTTTATATTCTTTTCTTTCTCTTATTTTAATAGAAAGAGATTCGTCTCCATATAGGGCAGGAGCGGTTCAACTGACCATTGTTATCAAACCTAGACCACCCGACCGGTTGAACCAAAGTAATCGTGACTCGGAGGCAAATACGGGTTTTATCTATCCGGGTTGTATCCTCCAAAAAATTAGCCGGGTCATGATGGATTTTCTGAGTTTTTTGATTTTATTGACCCGTTTCCGATTTTCTTGGGGTCAAAAGTTAAAGATTTTAAAAAATTGTGTTGGTCAAACTATGATTAAACCTTTAGGGTGGACCTTTATTAAAAAATTTATATATTTTTACTATTATTTCTAATACCAGTCAGATTTGGTTGGACCCCGATTAGACCTCCAAAACCGCGACCCGGACACTGAAACGGGTCAATGGCCGGGCCGGGTTTAATAACCTTGCAACTGACTAAATGAGCAGGTTTAAGCTTACTTATATACTATAGTAGCTAAGGAAAAAATAAGGTATTGGCTATATGGTCCAAGTTGAAATATATTCGGAACAATATTTACTTCAATAACAAGGAGTTTAAATATATTCTTTGTGCAATTCAAATATTACATTTTAGTTGAAACTTTTGTAGAAATATCATGAGGTGTGGTGTTTGTAGGTTCGAATCCTATTTGGGAAGATTTGATTCATTCGAAATTAAACAATTCGGAATGAAAGGGTTGGCTTTGGACGTTAAGAGTAGGTAATTCGTTCGTTGTTCTCATGCCAGGCCATTCCTTAGAGGAATTAATTTTCCTGAGCTTATAAAACAAGCGGCCCAAGTGAGATCCACACTTGTGGGCTTGGACACCACAAATTAACCCAAAACCTTAAGGCATTGGGTACATAGGTCCATTCTACTTATATTTTACTCACTTGGTCTCTTTCTATCCGATGTGGGACAAATACTCATACTTGAACACCCAATAATCTCCCCCTCAAGTGTGAGTTTCTTCCACATCGGGCTTAGGCATACTCCCTCTACAACGGAAGCATCTTCTGCGACATCCTCAAGAGCCCGCTCCACAACACAAGCCCGTGTTCAAAGGAGCACGCGCCTGCCAATCTCTAAGGTTTTTAAGAGTCACGCCTTACAACTCCACACCTGGGCCTGAAACTGGAGTCTCGAGCTCGCTCCACGTGGGGGCAGCAACCATGGGGCAAACCATGTCTCGTATTAATATCAATCACAGTCGAACCATCGGCTCCTCTACCACTTGTGGTAATTAGCTCCATTCAAACATACCATCTTGCTGACAGTAGCCTCCATATTCAATTCAGTTATATAATTGACAACCAAAGCTCCGCTACCAGATGTTGGAAGTAAACCCGGATAACAATATACGCAGCGAAATAGATATCAAATTATCCAACAAAACTTCCCTATCAACTGAATACCAAGGAATCAAGCAAATTACAACAAAATAATATCAACAAGCAAACCAATCAACAACCACAAGAGACACCAAATTTTTATGTGAAAAAACCTTTTAAATCGAAGAGTAAAAACCACGGGACCCAAGGTCCATCAAATCAACTCCACTATATCAAAAGTATCTTACAAAACTCCCTCCAAAAAGGTACTAATAGCACCACCAAATAAGAGAGTGTAGATAACAACACTACAACAAAGAACAAGAAGAGTTAAAGAGAAATTCACCAAAAGCTACAGCTGAATTTTGACCTCCCAAAGTAACAACTCCACAACTCTAAATTCGATCTTCACCATTCAGATTGTAGATAAACGTGTCTGGAATCTCCTGACAAAATTTCAGCTTGATCCAACGGTTAACGAAACGGGAACGTGGCTTTGAACAAAGCTGGGCAGAATAAAAAAAGTTGCCGCAAAACCTGAACTTTCTCTGATAACGAAAAAATTTCTTATCTATAGTGTTTTCTGGAAAAAAAAAAACTAGAGTTGTTACTTTGGGAGGTCGAAATTCAGCTGCAGCTTTTTCGGCAAAAGTTCAGGTTTTGCGACAATTTTTTCTATTCTGCCCAGCTTTGTTCAAAGCCACATTCCCGTTTCGTTAATCGTTGGATCAAGCTGAAATTAGGAGGTTCCAGACACGTTTATCTACAATCTGAACGGTGGAGATCAAATTTAGAGTTGTGGAGTTGTTACTTTGGGAGGTCGAAATTCAGCTGCAGCTTTCGGTGAATTTCTCAATAACTCCTCTTGTTCTTTATTGTAATGTTGTTATCTACACTCTCTTATTTGGTGGTGCTGTTAGTACCTTTTTGGAGGGAGGTTTTGTAAGATAGTTTTAATATAGTGGAGTTGATTTGATGGACCTTGGGTCCCGTGGTTTTTACTCTTCGATTTGAAGGGGTTTTCCACGTAAAAATTTGGTGTCTCTTGTGGTTGTTGATTGGTTTGCTTGTTGATATTATTTTGCTGCAATTTGCTTGCTTCCTTAGTATTCAGTTGATAGGGAACTTTTGATGGATAATTTGATATCTATTTCGCTGCTATCCGGGTTTACTTCCTACACCTCTCTCATTTAAAAATGTTTTTGTTGCCTCTCGAACAAAAAATTACGGATGGTTTAAAATGTTTTCATACATGTTATGTCATTGGAAAATTCAACACTGAATTTTGTTGGCAAGAAAATTACAAGCTGGAAGCTAAAGTATATAAGGTGTCTTTGACGTTTTTTCGTCCCGTCCGTTAAAATCAAATCAAGAGGCAATAAGATGAGTTAAGGATGGTGAATAGTGATCAATCCGATGGCTTTTGAAGAACTCAAGCTTGAATACGCTGCAATCAAGGTTTCTAGTCGTTGGGTTTTCCTCTTTGATCTCCTTCCGTATTATAGCGTAGCTACTTAAATTAAAAAGTCATTTAGGGGAAGCTTGAAGATTGGAATAGTTAAGCTAGAACAAGCATTTAAAGACATAATCCAGAGTTTTGTATACTAGCTTCAACCATTTCTTGTTGGATATTAAACTAAGCTAATTAGTTTGGGCTTAGGAGTATTTGTATTATTGGGTTTTAAGAGTCCAAGCCCAGTTTGGTTTATGAATCTTGTCCGTTAAGTTAGAGTCTATATAAATAAGTGTGTCAAGGTTTTATTATTAATTGTAAGTGTGACTACCGTGAGGGACATTGCGGTGTCGCCTAGGTTTCAAATTAAATAAAAGAAGTATTTTGTGTTTGAAGAATTTTATATATTCTACAATTGATAGTGGAGCAATGTTCTCATTGTTTTATGGCCATTGGAAGTATATTTTTAGTGAGACACTTCGCGTGCTCATACTCGGAATTGACAAGAGTGGGAAAACGACGTTGCTGGAGAAATTAAAGGCAGTTTATTCTAACTTTAAAGGGCTTCCTCCTGATCGACTTGTTCCAACTGTTGGACTCAATCTCGCCAATATTGAAGCATCAAATAGAAAACTTATCTTCTGGGACTTGGGAGGTCAGCCTGGACTTCGCCCTATCTGGGAGAAATATTATGAAGAATCTCATGCGGTAATATATGGCTCCGTTTGGAACGGGGGACTGGTAGTCCAAGTCCAGATAGACTTGGACTGGACTTGCCTGGACTGGACTAGGATAAGGCCAGACTGCGTTTGGTTGTCTGGACTATATATTGTGGACTTAAAGCTAGTCCAAATGAATGATGTTTGGTTGTACGTGGACTGGACTTGGACAAAATAGCAAAAAAGACCTAAATACCCCTACATGCTCTAAATGAAAATTTCCATATTATTTTTGTAAACACATGTACAATATATGATTTTTGTAATTTTTTTTTTCCTATTACACTTAATATGTACACCATGTTTTTATAAACACATGTCTATTACCATATTCATCCATGCATTGTTGACTAATACCCATATAAAATCTGAGAACAACTAACTGTATTTCAATTTTTTAAATTTTTTTACAGGTTAAAATTAGGATTTACAGGTTTTATTTGCTAGATAATAAGCTAGTGGAGGCTATTCTAACTGCTACAACCGTAGAAGGAATAATATATAACGAAATAAGATCATTTTTATATTTGATGACCTATTCCTTAGTCCACATAAACAATTGTATCATGACCAATTTTAGAAGGAGAAGAAAACGAGGTAGTTCTTTGGTTGCATGTCAAAGCCTAAGTAAAGCTGTTTTTTTGCGTTTTACCTGCTGCTTGTCAATGCCTATATATACAACAATATCTTAGCATATCGAGAGATTGTAGAAAATCACATATGCCAAAAGGATTTCTTGATGCAAATAATAAAAAAACATTAAGATTGCAAGACTGAAATTAATGTAAAAAGCTGGCTTCATAAAGCATTATAACAACAAACCAAACACAGTAACAATACATGTGCGTAAGTACTTCAAACCAACAGCTGATAGCCATAAATAGCATGTAAGAACAAGTAGAACAACTAGCATGCAAGAACAAGTAGAACAACTAGCATCCATCAACTATGCTATACAAAGCAATAACCTAAAAAAGTAGCTTCTTATCCTAATTCCAGCAAGCAAGTCAAACTAAACTAGTCCCAAAAATAAGAAGCTATAACTAAAACCCAACACCTTCACACACTTGCCAATTTTTCAGCCCATTCGACCTTGGCTGAGTCACGCAGCCTCCAAAACAGCTTGATATGCTTTGGCTCAACCTGCATCCTATACACTGCTCCCATCACCGTCTTCATTGGCACCTGAAGGCGTTCCAGCTCATTCAAAATAGCTTCCAGCTCATCAATTTCTTGTTCTTCCTTTTCTGCACCTTTGTGCTTCTTCTCAGCCATTGTTTCACATATTTTCACTCCCTCCTCCTTTGAATCTATCACAAAATCCTTCATAGTCTTCACTAAATCACCAAAGGGGTCAATCTCCCGCGCACGCTTCCCTCTCCTTGTTGAAACAGAGGCATCAGATGCCGAAGCAGAAGAGGTATGATGCATGTTCAGATGACTTTCAGTCGCATTTTCCGCCACATTTTCAGTTGGGGCAACCCCATCATCCTCATCTGCAGTCTCATTGGCCTGCTGCTCCTGTTGTTGCTCGGCGAGGCATTTCCCCCTCTCCCTACGTTGGTTTATTTGGATCACACCTGTAGCATGGTCATGCCCAAATATGTGACACAATCGTTCATACTCGGGGAAAGGTGACCAAGCTTGGTACTTCGCCTTTGGATTTTTCTGCATACACAAAAGGACTAAAATTATTTCATATTAACAAGCTATGATCATTCCTGCTAGCTAGCTGCCAGTTGGTCTTTTGTTTTTGATCTGCCGTGATTAAAATTTCAATACTGCTAACGCAAACATTGAAATAATATACTATCTCTATAAAAAAAACATCAAGATATATAATAATATAGATTCATTTAGTAATTGACGGTATCCACCAAGTATGAGGAAGTGGAAAGTTTAGGAAGATTTGGCAAGCTAAATCCTGGGGAAATATACTAATATTGTGGGATCAAATACTGATTTGCTCTTGATTCCTAGCAAGCCAGTTTCAATAAGTTTATCAACATGATAAGTCAAATTTAGCATCGAACAAAAATTTGGACGATTTGCTATATAATAAGAAAGAGATAAAAGAGAGAGAAAGAATGAAAGTAGTAGTAATAATAATTAAAGAATAACTGGAGGGTGTTGGTTCTGGTTAGTTTCAGAGAGCTAACCTTCTTGTATGTGGAAAGCACCTCAATGCTGTCCACAGCCACACATTGCTTCACGTCGTCCCAAGCAAATCCACTGCACTGCAACATTTCATAGCATGATGTATATCTTTCCCTCAGCTTCTTCATCTTGTTTCGGACATGATTTTCATTCATCGCAGGAACATCTGGAATCTTCTCCTTTATTTTTGCAAGAATCATACCATAAGTCCCCGGCTTGAACTGCCCTGCATCTGCCTTAAACCCCCCTACAACCAAGTCCTCCAACACATATATCAAAGTATCGACCTCCTCCTTAGTCCACTGGCGCCTATCTGGTTTGTCTCCCATTTCCAACTTCTACACTCCATTCACACACCAACATGTATGCACGCAGAAACAAGAACATCAAATAATCTAAACTAGTACATCTATGTTGAAGAACACATCAAATAACCTCACTTGCATTTAAAAAGTTCAGAACTGATTACAAAGACAAAAACGAATACAAACGTTTAAGGTTCAATGTTAAAACAGAATTCAGAACAAGAAATGAAATGATGAAACAACGAAAATAGGACAAATATAAAACAGATTACAGCTCGACTGTAGCATTGCGAGTGGCCAGCCACTCATTGTACATATTTTGAGCAATCTTATCTCTCTTTTCAGTCCACTCTCTGGTACTCTGCACACACTCAATGAGTTCCAAATCTCCATCCCCATCAGAGTTGGAAAGCAACGCCTCACTTGACTCATCCTCTTCTTCAGGATCATACGACATTGTGCGTCGAATGAAATTGTGAAGATATCCACAGGCCAACACGATTCTACCTTGAATATTAATCGGATAAAAAGAAGGGCTCCTCAAAATTGCCCACCTTTTTTTCAGCAACCCAAAAGCACGCTCAATTACATTACGTGCCTTGGCGTGCTTGAGGTTGAAGTACTCCTGAAAATTAGCAGGAACCCTAGACCCACTACCCCATTCCTTGAGATGATATCGAGCTCCTCTATATGGTGCTAGGAACCCCGGGCCATTGGTATACCCAGCATCAACTAGGTAATAGTTTTCTATCAAAAGATGATATTTGAATCAAGTAAAACAAAAAAAGATAAATAAGAGATGATGTTTGAATCAAGTAAAACAAAAAAAGTTGTTCTAAATTGTTATGACATACCAACAGGCACTTGTAAGCCATCATCTTGAGTTACAGCAGCAAGTAAAACTCTTGAATCGGATGCTGACCCCTCCCATCCGGGGAACACAAGTATAAAATTCATGTCCTTGTCGCATACACCCAAAACATTCATGGAAATGCGCCCCTTTCTAGTTCGATATCTACGCTTATCAGCTTCAGGTACGGTTACATCAATGTAAGTACCATCCAAAGCTCCCAAACACCCCTAATGGACAACACTCAAACATGATTACAACTACATGTGTGTGGTTCTGAAATGGCTTTAAAAAGATTACAATTTTTAGATGATAATTTATTACCTCAAAATGCTTCCACCTTGAGTCAGTGCAATTGTCAGGGATTGGTTCTGGTTTCACTATGAACACATCTTGGGCTATGATCACAGACCTCAACACCGCATTGAAATTCCTACTAATGGTCTCTAATGATCTATAGAATGTCGCTCGTACCGTTCTATTCTTTTCATGATGAGCAAGAATGTATAGAAATGAAGCTACCTTCTCCTCAAGACTAACATTGCCATTAGCTCTCAACCCACCTTGGGTGTGCAACACTTCACACAGCTTGGCAAATGTATTCAAGTCCATTCTCAACAAGTCTAAGGTGCTCTCATCGCTAAATGAGGTAAACTTCTTAATGTTAGATCTCCTAAGATTGGAATTCGATAAGGTCTTATCACACAAGGCTCGCCTATTATATCTATGCCTAATTTTCAACCAATAATAGGCAGCAATCAGCACAAACATACAAAAAATTCATTTGCGGCGGCGTCTACGATAAGCCCATATGCGTAGCATTTGCCTATGACATTCATCCATGTTTTATAAACAAAACAGTAACAATTCATTTGGTCAATATCCCATTCCAAAAATATTTATATCTATCATGAATGCAGCCAAAAAACTCAACATAGACACAACCAAAGCATTTGTTGGAAATTTCACAATTTCCTGCAACTCAACAATCTTTACTCAACATAAACAGTAATAAGGTTACTGCAACCGGACTCTGACTGTACCACAACGACCAACCCATGTCAGCACAAGCGATTGCAAATCAGAACTCATACACATTTATCATAAAAACATTAAGGCAATGCACGAGAATTCAAATGAAAATGTTTCAGGGGAACAATTAAGGCAACAGTTTCAAGTAACAATTTGCATTCAACTAATTTTTACAGACAACTATTCCACAGAGTCATGTAAAGATAAGTGCATGTAATTAAGCGACACATAGTCTTTCTTAAATAGCCCAAAGACAATTGAAACCTGTATTACTCAAAGACATTTACAAGAGCACAACAATTCATGCAAATAGACAATTGTTATCCATATATAATGAGAAGAGTAGAAGTGAGCTGAAAAAAATCCACTAATCCACATGATTTGTGCAATAGCAAAATAAAGCAAGAAAAAATATCCAACTAAAAATAATTAAACTTGAAGAGAAAACAACAACAGCATATGAGAAAAGGAAAGAAAGAGAACCTGTTCAAGAGAAAGCAGCAGAGAGCACGAAAGCAGCCAATTCTGAACCTGGTAGATAATAAAGAGATGAACCCAATAAACAGAACCTTCCAAATGGACAGACTATCAACCATCAATTACTTCAATGATAACTTGCATTGTTTACACTACACCAAAAGTATGTAATTCAAGAAGGAGAACCTTCCAAATGGGCACAAAAAAGCAAAGCTTCAATCTGATTTACTAGTAGAGCACAAAATTCGGGACAAGGGAGAAGGTGACAAATGAAGTTAAAACATGCAGGTGGCATGCTTTCTGTTTGTCTGACGTACAAGAAGCATTCCACACAAAGAACAATCCAGTATCAAATAACTACCCCATATGAGCATTAAAAATGCCGGTCCATTTAAGATATTAGGCCATTCTATTCATAATTGACAGCAAGTAGTAGGTACTAGAAAAAAAGAAAATCTTCAGTACTATGAGGCATAAAACCAAAAAAATTGCCAACATAGATCCAAAAAAATTGCCACAGAAAGGTAGTAGCATAACTTGCAATTGACATGACAGAAATCAACGAAACACCATAGGTTGCTATAAAGTACAATAGACAGGTTGCTATACAAAAACATTAAGCAAATTAAAAGAGTATATAATCCGTGGATGAACTGGCAAGTCAAATTAACATATGAATGTACAACCAACCAACCATCCTAAGCCAAAAAACACAGAAACCACACCAGCAACTCAGTCTAAAGCGAATATTTATGCAGAGGAACACCATACCTGAAGCTGTCAACACTGCCTCCTTTGAGCTCTCACACCGATTCCAACGAACTCTTCTATACAAATAAAAAACACATGGTTATGTGCTAATCATACTGAAAATGGAATAAAATAAACATATTTCCACGAAATACAGTTACAGTAGGGATTAATTTGAGAATTTAGAAATTAGGGTTTCATATTTTGAATTTGGGGATTTTTAATTTCAAGCAGGCTTGGATGGATTCGGTGGGGGAAGTTGGAAGAAGAACGAAGGGGAAGTTGGAACAGGCGGGCGGAGGGTGGCAGACGGCCGTGCTTGGCCACCGGCGACGGAGAAAGAGGAATACGAAGAGGAAGAAAAAAAGAGGAAGAAGGAGAGGGAATGGACGACGAAGGTAGAAAATAAAAGAAAGAGAGGAAGAGAAGAGACAGATGCGATGGCGTTGGAGAGTACAGAAGCGACGGCGTGGAGGCTTCGCCGGAGACGGGGCGACGAGAGACGAGGAAGAAGAGGGTTGAGAGGATACCTGGGTTGGGAATTTGGGAGCAGAGAACAGTGGAGAGCTCGAATGAGGGCTTGGGGATTTTTTCGGGTGAAAAGATGAGGGTTTTGTTACTGGTTTTTTCGGGATATCCTGGAAATACCGTGGGTATACTTGTCCAAAATTTCGAGTCCACAGCGCGTGGACTCAGAGGCCGCACTCCTGAGGTGGACTTCAAGTCCGCAGAGTTCCCCAGACTCGTGGGCCTCGAGTCCAGTCCAGTCCTCGTGGACTTTGGCGCCTCCAGACGTACCAAACGTGGTCACTGGTCCAAGTACGCGTGGACTTTGGTCCAGTACCCCGTTCCAAACGGTACCTATGTGATTGATGCTTCGTGTCCATCTCGCTTTGAAGATTCAAAATCTGCATTGGAGAAAGTTCTCAGGCATGATGATTTGCAAGGAGCCCCACTCTTGATTTTAGCAAACAAGCAGGATCTTCCCGGGGCTGTATCAGCTGAAGAACTTGCCCGCTATCTGGCTCTTAAGAAATTGGATGAAAGGGTATTCATGTTTGAAGCTGTTTCAGGGTATAATGGGCTGGGGATCAAAGAAAGTGTTGAATGGCTTGTTGAGGTAATGGAACAAAGCAAGAGAACTGAGCTGTTGAGAGCTCGTGTAGGGGTAACAGATGTTGGCGCCTAGGGAAAACTATATCAAACTATGGTTGTTTGGCCAGCTTTTGCAGCATCTGTAGATAGAAGAGGGTTAAATTAGATAATATATGACTATCAATCCATTTTTTTCACCTTATGTATGTGGGAGTTGATATATTTACTCTACCCGCCGGTCCCACTACCGGGAGAGCCCGGGCCGAAGACTGAGTCAAAGCCCAACGAGCCCAGGCCCGAAGACCGAGTCCGAGCCCATCAAGCCCTATTTGCCCAAGAAGCCCGTCTACAAGGCACCCGCTCTATAAATACCCCCTAAGGCCCGTTTAGGGGACAATGTAACCTAGATAGCTAGACCCGAGGTACTGTTCGCGCCCCTCTTTTCTCTGTAATTCAACCAATCATTCAATGGAAATGCACACCACCTATTTTCAGATTACGTCAGTGGCGACTCCACTGGGGACGACGATCGATTCACGGTTTAACACCGTTCAATCCATCCATCCCCTTCAATCAAACAACAACATCAAACAATAAAGAAAATCCAACGCTCTGTGCATCAACAACAAAGGAACCAGCTCGTCCACAACGACGAACAAATCCGTTCACAGAAACAACAAATCCGACGAGACACAACAAATCAAGCAACAAAGGAAAAAAAAATAACAAACGAAATTCGCAGGCAGATCTTGGAAGAGAAGAGCCGGATCTGTCCGAATCTGGTCAGGACCAAGGCGGATCCGTCCCGATCTACCGAGCCCTGCAACAGTTGCTGCCTCCAGGGACGTCACCGCCGTGAATCTTCAAGCCGGTGTCCTTGCAGAACAGAGGCAAAGGGAGCATGGGAGGACATCCGAGGAGCCGCTGTCGCCGTCACGCTTCACCAAAGACAGGTAGAGGAGAGGAGGAGCAGAGCTCGAGGATGAGCCGTCGCTGTTCCTGCAAGGACCAACGCCGCCGTGCCTTGCCGGAGATAGGTGGGACGCGAGGAGAGGAAGAGGACGCGTGACGAATCCGTCTAGATCTGTCGATGCCTCCAATATGCGCCGCCGCCAAGGCCAAAGCCGCCATCGCCGTCGCGTTCTCCTAGGCCGACAACAGCCCACGCCGGCCCTTCCAGGTGGAGGAGTTGCTGCTGACAGCCCCTGTCGCCGCCGCTGCCCGTGGAAGGAGCTGCGGGACGCGTCCTTGACCCGCCACCGTAGACCGTGGGAAGAGCGCCCCAGCTCACCGGTGATTCGAAAAAAAAAAAAGAGAAGGCGGAAGAGCAGGAGGCTCGGGAGAGAAGAAGAGATAAGAAAATAAAGAGATGAGAAAGAAAAGAAAATAAGGAAGGCGCGTGGAGAAAAGAAAGAAAAAAAGGGGAGGGGAAAAATGGGGGTGCTGTGAGTGTGGGCAGCACCTCATGCCCCGGCCCATAAGCTCGCAGAGGCCCTCAAGAGTGGACTTCTGCCAAGTCCACAAAAAAAAAATTATACAATATGTGTATTTTTGAATTTGTATAAGCAGGTTAACAGGTTGTGGAAAATTTTAAAGATTCTCGTGAAAGAATCAAAAATTCAAAACAAATGTCCCTTAAAGATGCAGATGTTCCCAAAGAACAACTTCAAAAAAATAGGACCTGCAAAGCTATCTTGCAAAATGTAACAGGTTCTCATTAAATTTTCACTAGGCCTTCTAACATATTAAAGAAGAACAGATATTCCTTCCCCGCGAGTATAGCATGAAGAGCCCAAGTTACGGCAGCCACGGATGAAAGGAGAATAGGGGTATTAAGAAAAAAAGTATTTCCCGAGGATCTGTCAAAACTTGGACAAAGAAGCCTAAGCGTGAGGATCAAAGCCACCGGATCTAATGAGGAGAAAATATAAATATTATATTTTAAAATTTAAAATTATATAGATTCTCTTGAACGTTTCAACCAGATTCGCAGCATAAAAATAAGGAGCAGGTACTCGTAAAGCGCTTATCGTGGTCGTTAGCATCTGACAGAAGAATAGTGTCTATCGGATTGATAGCAGGTGCTTCACCAACAATTTAACAGCAGGTCCTTCCGAGTTAATAGACCTTCAAAGAATACCAGAACCTAAGCCCTTCCAACGATACACAGTCAGGTTCTTCTAATGTTCATATTTTATGCACAAGAATAATTATATTGTGTATTAATTTTGGTTAAATCATGATGATTGATATTACAATATGCATTCGTACTTCACGCAATAATTTGTGAAGCCATTGCTCATGTTCGCTCGCGACATGAATTCGAGCAACAAAAGGCTGCCAAAAGTTCCCTTGTTCAGAATTGTGACGCATGATTGTAATTCATATTATTATGGTGCTTGAGTATGTCATGGCCAATTTGGCAAACTGATCCGTATAATTATCTTGCAAAACTAGTAGAAATTAGCCTTGGCACAATATTTATAAATATGCCTTTTGATGTAATTTTATTTCGGGCAGGGGAATACTTACGAGGTATCTTCCCCGATGGAAAATATAAGTTAGTAGGTCTACGAAAATTCTTTAAAAGGTCTATAAAGAAAAGGCAGCTTAGGTTCAGCGAGGATCCCAATGAGAAACCGATGGGTACTCAAAGTGGATACTGAAAGATTCTCAACAAAATCATTTGTCACCAAAATGTATACATCAAAAGGCAAAACAGGGACTAAAACTAAGAAACTTCAATAGAGATTCTGATATGCAGGTTCTCTCTAATAATACCGTTGAAAATGAGGAAAGGTCCTAAAGAGTTCAACAAAGAAGAGTACTTGGAAGTACAGATCTCAACTGGAGGTCCTGAAATTGGTCTCGGCCAAAGGTCCTGGAATAGTTGCGTGTCAAATGTCCAGGTTTTAGGGCGGGGGCCTCTGAAAGAAATAGCTCATGGAAAACTTCTAAGGAAGCACCATGCATCTAATGAAGTATACGACAATGACATTTTAGGTTCGTGTAGATGGAGCAATAACTTCGAATGGATCCTGAGCCGTGATGAAGGACCAGAATAGGTCCTGAAGATCCTATGTGAACCTCATGATTCATCAATGACCCATTAGCAAGTCCTATCGGAATAGCAGGTCCTGCAGCAAAAGGGCCAAATTTGTCGAACTTCAGGCCCGTGAACAAAATCACACTCATGCCATCATTAAGGTTCTGATGCTCGAGAAATGAACAGATCCTAAAGCTTTTGACAAAGCAAAAACACTCAGTAATAGATGTTGCCAATGTGATAGGTCCTCAAACCCAGCCCAGAACTCGTGGAGGCCCTCATGCATTGAGTGGACCTGGCCAGGTTCATAAAAATTAGAATGTATGTGTATGTCTTATATAAACAGGTTAATAGGTCCTCCAAGAAGGAGGGCCCAACCAGGTTTACAGATGCTCGGGAACAAATAAATATGGTGCTTTTGGAGATGCTTGTAAAAAAATAGATTCGGAAAACAGGATCTACAAAGTCACCAACAATTAAAAGTAAAAAAATCAGACCAAGAAGCCCACGCGTGAGGACCAAAACTGTCAGATCTGTCGGGAAAAATATAAATGTTTTATATATAAAAATAAAAATTTTTTAGGTCCTCCTGAAGTTTTCAAGCAGGTTCGCAATTCATAAAATAAAACAGGTTCTTCACTCGGACCCAAAAAAAGGGGGAGTGAAGAGCATGAGCTCATAAAATTCTCGTTAAGGAAGAACAGGAGTTGATGGGTAACACACACCTACTAGCCAACACCAGGTCGTGTTGAATTAACAGGCCCCTGAAGGATCCAACAACAGGTCCTATCAAGCCAACATGTTTGTAAAAATAGACCCTATAAAAGAGTAGACAGGAACTAATCCCATCTAGTGATACACAACCAGGGCTCATGAAGTACCTCCTAGATGAGGAATATAAATTATTAGGCCCGGAAAAAATTTTCAAAGGTCCTGAAGGTCCTATGTGAACCAAGAGCAGGTCCTACAAAAATGACAGGTCCTGCAAAATAATACAAAAATGACAGGTTCTGCAAAAGAACAATCAGAACCAGATCCCGTTTAGCGATCCACAATTCAAATCCTGTAGGGCCGGCTCAGGTTCGATGAAGATCCTCCGGAGAAACCAATTGATACTTAAAGTGGGAACTAAAAGATTCTCAACAAAGTCATCTATCAACAAAATACATACATCAAGAGGCGAAATAGGGATTGAAGCCTAGAAACTTCAATAGAGATTTTAATATGCAGGTCCTCTTCAATAATACCGTTGGAAAGGAGGACAGGTCCTAAAGAGTTCCACAAAAGAGGAACCGAGACTGAAATGTTAAACACTTAGGCGAAATCTCACCAACGATGTACCTACAGGTTCCACAAAATTCACAGGACAATTACAATTCAGGTTCGTGCAAATGGACCAATAACTCAAAATAGATCTTGAGGCACGAAGAAAGACTAGAACAGGTTCTAAGGATGTCATACGAAGGCGGTGTAGTTCATACGAATCTTCTCTCACCACAATTTATATTTTATGGAACTCGAAGAGAGGCTACCGAAATGAATCCAACTACCCACAATTCATCAATGACCCAACAGGTCCTATCGAAGTAGCAGGTTCTGCAACAAAAGGCCGATCATGATGGCGAACTGACTTGTGGTGGTCCTACCCGCCATATGCGAATGCCTGTAAGGTACCTTGGCAAATCTAGAATTTTAGTCATTAGGTCCATGGAAAAATCCTTTGAAAGCCCTTGCTGGAATAGCTGCATGAGGTTCTCTAGGAAGAGCCTTCCTTCTAGCGCCACAAAGGTGAACAGATTCAAAAAGTTCCTATGGAGGAGTCATATGGCCTAGGATGCTCGAAACAAATGCAAGCAGTGCTGGTGCGCAGCCCAAACAGATGCAAAATGATTCTAGCGAAACATATTCGCATGGCTTAGCGCAAAAAGGGTTCCAGGTTCTAGGTTTCAGATTCTGGATTCCAAGATGAACAGGTCCAAAGAACCTTTAAACAAACATTATTTATGCTCACATTAAACCTCAACAGTTGTTCACGAGGTTCCTACGGAGAACATATAGGAAATCCAAAGCAAAGAAAGCTAACAAAGAAAGAGGTTCGCGTGATGACGCCAGAACCTCGAGGTGGCAACATAAGCCCCATGAAACCATGACAAACATAATGAACTATAGGTGAAGCTCCGAGGGAGATAGTTGGTGCAAATGAAGAATGCCTACCAATTTCTAGAAGCTCAAAGAAGCCTCAAAAAATTTTAAGGAGTCAAATAACAACGACTGGATATCTTATAAAGGATTATAAGAAACCAGCCGCGGGGGCTGGACATTCAAAGGAGTTATGCAAATAGGTGTATCCAAAAGAAATCGCTACATAGGAGATAGGTATCACAATGAGAGCTTCTACAAAGGAAAAGAAGCCATGTTATACAAATAGGTATATCCAAAAGAAATTCCTACATGGGAGACAGGTATCACAATAAGAGCTTCCACAAAGGAAAAAGATACCAATTACGCTCTTGAAATGAACAAATGATCAAGTCAACAACAGAAGGTGGAGGTTCACACCAATTAACCTGGTTCAAAGAACAGAACCAATAAAGAAGCTCGTTGAAAGGCACGAAATGATTTGGAGACCCTCACCATGCCATGCGTCGAGGAAAAGCGGAAAGCGGGTTTCAAAGTACACCTCAAAAGAAGCATGCTTTAGGTAAAGCAATGAAATTTTAGGAGAGGAGAATCTTCATGAAAAATAAACCAGGTTCCTATCAAAGGCGAAAGAAGATTTTCTTTTTGAAAAATAGAAAGCTTATGAGGAATTTGATATGACGCAATGACAACAG
Source organism: Turnera subulata (assembly GCA_028386065.3). Lineage (NCBI taxonomy): Eukaryota > Viridiplantae > Streptophyta > Magnoliopsida > Malpighiales > Passifloraceae > Turnera > Turnera subulata. The sequence continues at coordinate 18,763 of JAKUCV010005137.1, forward strand.
TAACAAGTCCTCTACGTAGAGCTTCGGAAACAGAAGCTTTAACATAAGCAGAAACCCGAGCAGGTCCACCACGAAGTGAATAACTTAAGGACCTCACAAGAGGAACAGATGTAAAGAATAATCCTATAAGGGAACTAGAAATCTAAAGAGGCTCTCACAAAAGGCGACCAAACATTCACAAGGCCTTTAAAGGGCTGATAGGTACCCAAAGCAGCTCCTGTAAGCGCACCAACATCCGACGAAGCTCATTATAGGGCACAAAGTATAAAATGGCCCATGCTGGGGGCTACTGCTCGAGGCTCCAAAGAGCGCAACATGCTCCAATGAAAACGAAGCATAAAATAGGCAAGCTCAGACTTAGAGAAATTCAAAGCTTACCTAGGGGACAGGATCTCTCACAAACTCGCCCGAGTAAGAAAGCTACATTCGGCTCCAAAATACATAGGTTCCCTTTAGGAGCAAGTTGTGCGAGGCTCGATAACAAGGGAGAGTAAAGGGTAAAGATTGAGCAAGAACACCATAAAATGCATGAGGCTTCGTAGATACCATGAATCGCAAGGCCTCAATGTAGCCAAAAATAGCGAAAAGGTCCACGAATGCTATAGCACAAATTGGCAGTTTTAGACTTAATTGGAACCAAAAGCTCTCTCGAGTAAACGAGGCCTATCAACTTGCTTAGAGAAGAAAATTGCAACAAATCCCAGGTAGACGATGAAGCAACTGCAATCCAAATATAATGCAAAATTCAGATAGACCGTACAACACAAATAGCCTTTTAAGGCAAAGGCCCTCGTGCCCAAAAATTATAAGGAGCAAGGCCGTGGTACCTTGTACCAATAAGAGCCCCGAAGCTCAAAGGCCATCGCGCCAAAAGCTACAACAAACAGGCCTGCTAAGGAAATATAAACCCGAAAGCACAAAAAGGGCAGAAGGTTCCTGAATACCTAAATTCACATCCAGCCCGACCGGGGTATTAATTACCTGTAAGAGTCACTAGGAGAAGCTCTGAGGCTCCTGAAGCCCAAATGGAGCCCCTAATAAAGCTGAGAGGCTGTCGAGCCTGAATCTAGGCCAAAGGTACAGAAGTACCCACAGGTCAAAAAAGCTACGGACTGTTGAGCCCAAAAGCTAAAGGTATACCTAAAACAATTAATAAGTTAGCTCAAAGGCTGTTTAGCCCCAAAATTAAGGCACAAAATGCCCAAATATTCAAAAGGGCTTAAGGACCATTGAGTCTAAAAGCTAAAGGCATATGCTGCCCAGAACCTTCGAAAAGCTTAAGGGTAGTTTATCCTAAAGCTAAGGCCCTCGAGCCCATGTCTTAAACAGGAGCCGATGATAGAAGCTCATAAAACCATAACGAAAGGAAGAGTCTCTAGTGCGCAGGAAGCAGAGGCTCACTGCAGCAATTCAATGCAGGACCTAGATACAGAGGCTACAGGCAAAGGGAGCCCAACAAGAGTCACAATTACTTCAACAGAACTAGCTGAGCAAGGGGCTCGCCCAATTATAATGGGCAAAACAAGAGGCCCTGATCTCCAAACATAGGATCAAATCACAAAGCTTGCCAAACCGCAGCGAAAGAGGAAAGAGTCCTTGGAACCTACCAATTATACAAACCGGCCCAATACAGGAACCAGAAGCTAAACTACATAATGGTACCACAAGCCGAACCTATAAGAAACAATATAGGGGGCTGGATCTAGATACCGCGAGGTCACCTGGAGGACCTATTTATGGAAAGAAGACACCTAGAGAGGCAGGAACTCTCCAACACAAAGATAGACCCACAAAAGATGAGAGAAGCTGAAAAAGAACGAGGTTCATCACTCCCAAAAGGGCAACTTCAAATTTAGGAAAATAAGTTAACGATATGGCACAAAGGAGCAAACGGACCAGAGGATTCGGAAAAGAAAACAATAGTCACAGTCAAAAATCCCGCCGATGCCCTGGAAAGAGGTCATGTGGAGCTTAGGAATGAACAACTCCAAGTGGTCCAGGAGCTGGAACCTCCCGCAGAGCGTGAGCCTACTAACAAAGTGCAGATGCTAGAGTTGAAAAAAACTAGAACAGGAACTGCAGGGTCTAAGGGCCCTTACATTTTCCATATCATTTGTCCAGGACGGAATGCAGCAAAGTCATAGGCACACAAATAAAAGTTGGAGGCCCTCAAGTAGGCATACGGAAGGCAAGATGAGCCAAACTCACAAATTACAAGGAGCTAGAGGTGTTGGGTTCACTATGACATTAAAGAAGGGCTAGAGGAGCCAGGTTCTCAAACGACAAGCCCATGGCAGAGGTCCTCAGGTTAGCAAAAGAACCTGTAAAGGATATGGGTACCCCAGTTTAATCAGGATTATAGGTACCCTGATTAGTTAAATGACGAGCGAGGTTCGAAAACCAAAATACATGAAGGACCGAACGAGGTTCTGAAGAATACAGGTTCGTCAAAAATCGAGCGCAGGTTGAGGTTCTCAGGTTCGCTATGAAGCAAGGGATAGAGATACCTACTTCAATAAAAATTACAGGTGCCCTGAATCATCAAAAGTCAAGCATACATGAAAAGTGCACAGGCACAATTAAAACAATAGATGCTCAAACTGGCGAGAATAACATGTCCAACAAGAAGAGACATTTTCAAAGCAGGATCCTCTCTACTAAGAAGGACCTCAGGAGCTAAGAGGTATTCCCATTCTCCGACAGGAGGCCGTCGAGGAACGATCACATTCTCCAACTGAGGCTCTAGAGGATCAGATAACAGTGCATTCAGGATCTTAATAAACTCCGATACGCATAAAAGGGGATACACACTGTACTCTTTTTTCCTTCATCAGGTTTTTATCCCAATGGGTTTTTCCTGATAAGGTTTTTAACGAGGCAGTATTTTCAAAGTGTATTCTATTTATGCCAACGTCGACAGGGTCCAAATGCCCGTGTTTACAAGCAAGCCAGGCCATTTGGGGGGCTACTGATATATTTACTCTACTCGCCGGTCCCACTGCCGGGAGAGCCCGGGCCGAAGACTGAGTCAAAGCCCAACGAGCCCAGGCCCGAAGACCGAGTCCGAGCCCATCAAGCCCAATTTACCCAAGAAGCCCGTCTACAAGGCACCCGCTCTATAAATACCCCCTAAGGCCCGTTTATGGGGACAATGTAACCTAGATAGCTAAACCTGGGGTACTGTTCACGCCCCTCTTTTCTCTGTAATTCAACCAATCGTTCAATGGAAATGCACACCCCCTATTTTCAGATTACATCAGGAGTGCTGCTTTCTAATTATATTTCATTTTACTTAAAAAAAAAGGAGCCTGTGTAGATCAGGTGGAGAAGAAATTGAAGCCACTGTATTCGTGAAAAAGATTGATTGTGGTTGTGAAGAAAAGAAAAGTTCGTGGAGCCTGTGCGAAGATCCTTGTAGCCGCTGCGCGAGAGTCGAATACAAGATTTAGAACAATTGTGATCGTGAAGAACAAGTTGTATACAATTGACTTGTTTAATCCACTTGGGAGAGAAGGATTTGATTTGGCTTTTGTAAAAATTGTGTTGGTGGTGATATTACTGAGAAGCGCGTGTTGGTGGAGAAAAGGAAAATCATTGTTTTGTCGTGAAAAGTAATAAGTGAGTTGAAAATAATTGTGGATGGTGTGTTCGTGAAAAAAATAAAACGTGGAGCAAGGGGGTGAAAACAAGTGTTGGCGAAAAAAAAAATTGGCAAGAAGAAAATAAAGGATGTGCGTTGATCGATGAGTTGCTGATTTCGTTGTCTAGAAAATTGAGCAACAGTGAGGGGCAGTAGCGTGAAGTTCATATATCATGGTTACAGAGTATATAGAGTGCCTTGTTTTTAAATTTAACGGAAAAGATTATTTGGAGATATGGTAAAAACATATGAGAACTTTCTTCAAACACATTAAAATATGGGATGTTATTCAAGATGGGATTCAGCATCATGTACAAGGGGAAGTGGAGAAGAATGATGAGGCAGTGCACTACCTTAAATAATTGATAGTTATGGTGGTGGAAAGGATGTGAAAAAGGTCAGTTTGCAAGTATTTAGAAAAGAGTTCGAGCTTCTCTACATGGGAGAGGAAGAAACAATTGATAGTTATTTCTGTCGGGTACAGAAATAGTCAATAGAGCCAATGGTGAGAAGATGACAGATCTTCAGGTTGTCAAGAAAATTCTCCGAAACCTACCATCCAATTTTGATTGCAAGGTGAAAGCTATTGAAGAATTCCAAGATCTCAAAGCTTTAACGATTGATGTGTTGAAAGGTAAATTGATTGTGCATGAGAATCGTCTCAATTTCAGAAAGGGGATGACAATTGAACAACAACAGTGTGACTGTCATGTAGATGCTAAGATTGTGGAGAGTAGAAGTTCTAACAATTCAAAGACAGTAAAATGGAAGACAAACTTGATGATGAAGTTAGAAGACTGAGAAGAATTGAGGTGGAAACTTTGTCATTGCCAGATTTCAGTCAACATTCGAAGTTCCACGGTGAATGATATAGGCTGTCAAGAATCAAGGTGGATGAATTATTTTCTCAGGAGGAGGAAAAAGAAGAGTTGGTGGTTCAAGAAAATAAATTTTCTTGCCAAGGAGACAATGAAGGCGAACAGATAGAAGTTGAACAGGTGGAGGAGAAGAAAGATGTGATAATTATTGAGAATACTTTGTTCTTTCTGGAAGATAAATTGACAAAAGTTGAACAAGGAGAGGAGAGGAGTGAAAGTTAGAGGAGACTGAAGGGAAGGAAGTTGAAGAAATTGACTTTATTTGTGGTGAAGAAATTGATTTGATCTATAGTGAGAAAATTAATTTTGTTGGTGTAGATCAATTTTTCTCAACCACGAGGTAAGCAACTTTGTTACAAGTGTTCTTGGAAACAACAAAAGATGGGAGACGATACAAGATGTAATTGGCAAGCAAGACAGAGTGTGGAAGAGTTATTTCAAGTATGGCATCCAACTTGGTAAGGATGTGAAGCTAAATGTTTGGTTTGACTCAAGGAAGATGTTATTGTTTGAAACAACGTCCAAGCCAGTGACTGCAACAATAATGGCACTGAAGGCACTTGCAATTGATGGTATTGGGTAGAATTATGTTTGTATTGCAAGTTTAGTTTAAGAGAGACATTGTTGGATATTAAACTAAGCTAATTAGTTTGGACTTAGGAGTATTTATATTATTGGGTTTTAAGAATCCAAGCCCGGTTCGGTTTATGAGTCTTGTCTTGTCTGTTAAGTCAGAGACTACATAAATAAGTGTGTCAGGATTTTATTATTATGTGTAGCAAATCAAGAGTTGTGAGTATGGCTACCGTGAGGGACACTGCGGTGTCGCCTAGGTTTCAAATTAAATAAAAGAAGTAGTTTGTGTTTGAGCAATTTTATATATTCTACACTTCTCCTATATAAGAAGTTCGGGACGAAAATTATGGTTCTATGCTCACATTTTTAAATTATTGCCTACTCCTCCATCTTGAGGCATAAAAAAGAGTCCAATGTGTAAATAAGCCAAGCAAGCCGTTAGTGAGTTTATTCATATCATGCCAACGTATATTGTTTTTTTCTTTGAGCTTAATATCATGCCAACGTATAAGCCAAGCAAGCCGTTAGTGAGTTTAGGATGAAGATATCTTTTTTAACTTGGACTGTATTATAGAGGGTAAATACATATTTTAGGGTTTGTATTATTTCAATTGTCCCTTTTAGGGGTCTGTACTAATTTTTGACCCTTTTATATACCCATATCATTATATATCGTCCCTTTTAGGGGTCTCGGTCAGCTCTAGAGTTGACGTGGACTGCTCGGGTGAGGATTATATTAAACGTGCTCTAGCTTGTTGACACATGGCAACACGTGTAACAACAGTACATGTAGGCCCCACTTTTATTTTTTTTCCTAGAATATGATTTTTCCTCACATTATAAATTCATCCTTTTTGATTTAACAAATACATAAAAAAAAAGTTAAAAAAACAAATGAAATAAACTCTTCCATGGTTCCCACACAAAAATTAATTCTGGCCCCACTTCCAAATTTTTTCCCCAAGATCTTGTTTATTAAATTATCTTTTTTATTTAACAAATACATAAAATGAAAAAAATAAAAAAAAACAATCGAAATAAAACTCCACCCAGATCCTCACACTAACATTAATTGTGGGCTCCACTCCTAATTTTTCCTTCAAAAATATAATTTTCTTAACATTATAAATTTGTCTTTCTTAATTTAACAAATTGTAACGCCCCGAATTTTCATAATTTAATTTATGGAATTTTCGAAATTTTTATTTCAATTTTACCCTCGAGGAATTTCCGGATTTTTGGTTATGGAAATAAATTATTTCCATTGGAAATGTTAATTTTAAGTGGGTGTTGAAGGGTGTTCGAGATTCGTCGGGTTTGAGAACCTGTTTCGGGGAGAAACGGGGTTTGCCGTAGTTTGAATCAAAACTACGTCGTTTTGATTTAAGAGGGAAAAAAAAGGGGAAGTTGACCAGGAAGGGCGGGTTGACCGCGCCCAAGCCAAACGACGTCGTTTTGGCTCGGGCGGGTCAAAACCCTAAGCCTTTCCATTCTCTTCCTCTCTTTCCCTTCTCTTTTTCTTTTCTTTTTCTCCGCCGCAGCTCCTCTCTCTCTCTCTCTCTCTCTCTCTCTCTCTCTCTCTCGCACGATCTCCCTCCGATTTCTCCTCTCCCAAATCTTGCCTCAACGGTTACATCCTGTTATTCCTTTCTTCTTGGTAATCAATAATTCTATTTTTATTTCTTTTCTTCTCCATTTCTCGCTCTCGCCGACATCACCATCATCGTCATCTCTCCGTTCACCACAAACCGTCACATCTTCCTTTACTCCACGCCGCCGCCACCACTTGTTGCAGAGGAGACTGAGACGAGGGTCGAGTTTTGTGTAAGGTTGACGAGGGGTCACCCGCGTGTGGTATTTTTCCTCGCCATCTCCGGTATGTGTCGCCGCTCTCTATTGTTTCATCTTCCTCCTTTGCTTTTGGTTTCGGTGATTAAAGGTTGGTTGGTGTGCGTTTGTGTTTGATTGTGGGTGTGTGCAGTTGTTGGGTTGTGGCCGACGGTCGGGTGTGCGGGGATGTTGATGTCTCGGTGGTGTGCTCGGTCGATTGGGGGATGGCTGCTGCGGGGGTTTTTTTCTAGTACAGTGAGGCTGTCCTGCACGGGGACTTGGAATTGTTGCAGATTTGAGTTGGATAATTTTCTGGGTAAGGATTTAATTTCCAATCCTCGTTTTATTCGATGGTTTGAACAGTGGAAGTTGTATTGATTTAATTACATGTTTCTAGGCTGAGGCAGTTGTGTTGTTGGGTGATTTTCTGGTTGTGGCAGAATTGTTGTGGCTGTTGTCTTAGTTTTTGGTGTTTTTCCGGCTAGGCTGAGGCAGTTGTGTTGTTGGGTGATTTTCTGGTTGTGGCAGAATTGTTGTGGCTGTTGTCTTAGTTTTTGGTGTTTTTCCGGCGAGGCTGACCAGAATCCGGCAAGATCAGGAATATTTCGGCGAGGCTCGGGTACTTTCCGGCGCACAGAGATCTTCGCGGATTATTAACGGTATTTATTTCCGGGTTAAAACTCGGTTTTGTTTGTACATAAATTAATGTTATCGGCATATGTACAATTAAATTCATAGAGAGTTAGTTTGATACTGTGTGGGGGGATGTGAGTGTGTGTGGCCGGAATTTACCGACACGGGTAGAACCATAGGCCGGGAACATTTGGGCTCGGGAATGACCTTAGAACGGTATTTATGAAAAACCAGGCCCAGGCCTAACTAACTAGCTTTAAAGACCTTAAGACTTGGATGGACCTTAAGATATGGGCTTGAGGCCCAATGGTATAATTGGTTAGATAATGACTTTAAGGAATGAGCTCTAAGCCCAAATTCATAATGGGATTTATTGTGGACTTGAGGAAGTGGGCTTTAGGCCCGGGTAATTGTCTTAGACTTAGATGGGCTTAAGCCTGGTGAACTTTAGGACTTGATTTGCTGGAATTTAGGTGAGAGAACACCTTGTTGGGCTTAGACCCTGAAACCTCATAATCTACTAACTAAGGTCGGGTTTTGCCCGGTTGAGCATTTAGTTATTATGCATGCACGGTTTGGTTGAAATTTTTTTGTAATTGTTTGTGTGTGCCGGTATTCAGGCACGGGTAACACCTCGGGAGCTGGAGGATCTGTCTTGGGGAAAGCTCCACAGGATAATCGTCGTTGTGGTGACTTTATAAGTCTTTTTATATTTGTATGCATGTGCTTGTTGGTTTGGTTTGTTGAGTTACATGCCTTGTTTGTTAACATGCCATGATTTGTATTGTGTGCTGGGTATTGCTATTTGTTAAACGAGCATGTTATGGTTTAACTGTTATGAGATATAACATGTAATATGATTTTGGGTGATCTGTGTGTTGTGTTGTTGGTTGGAAACCCGGATGTTGATTTAATGGATAATTCACACCACCCTGATTAATCATAACTTTTTGGCACACATGAACTCATAAGTATGAATAAGAATAATACTCAATAAAAGATATACTATTGTGTGCTGATGACCGGTTGGTTCGAGCGGAAAGTGATACCCCTCGAGATTTGCATGCGGAATAGCATGGTATATGCGGTGTAGCATATGGGTCTGTGATGACCGGTTCTACCTCCCCCTTTCTACCTCCCTCTTTCTCTCTGTCTCTCTCTCTCTCTCTCTATGGTTATATTGGGGCTATATGTCTGGTTATATTGGGCTTACGCCCTGGTTGTCACATGAGACGGGATCGAGCTCGACGCACACAGTAGGGGGCCCTGAATAATAAATATAATAATAAATTTTAACACACAAACAGATGTAAAACATAAACTGTTTGCTTATATGTTGTTGGCATGTTAGTACTTGTTATTGTGTGTTTGCTTACTTGTTCTTGTTTCTCTACTCCCCTTTCGAGCTTGCCTTGCACACTTATATAATTAGATTTATACTGCTCACTGAGTAGACGACTCACATAATTGCCACCGTTATTTTTCAGACTCTCAGTTAGCGTGCTGCTTCTCTTTTCCTTTTCGGAGTACGGACGTGGTTATCCCAGCAGGTAGCTGTGCTTCTTCACCCGGTTGGATCCATAGAGTTGACATGCATATCATTTTTCTTCTTTTGATTTATTTTATCTTTGTCTTTCGCTGCATTGAAACCTGTTGAGGTGTTATTCTTGTTTTGATTACGTTGTCGGCGGGTTGCCGGGGTTTGATATTTCATGTTGTTTCGGCTGTTTGCCGGGTTGATTTATGGCTTAATAAGCCGGTTTACTCTTGTTCTTTCTGACATCTCGGGTTATTAAGATTTTTAAATAATGTTTTGGTATTGGATTTTGTGTCCCGGGTTTCAGGACATTTTGGTAAATTCCTTTTATTTAAGTATTTTATTTGTAAAATTGGGACACGGGTGTTTCAGCTTGGTAGCGGAGCAGGCTTCAGATCCTTGGTTTTAAAAGTGTTTTAAACCTTGTTTTCAAAGTGATTTCTGTGCTTAAACCTGTTTCTAGATTTATAACTTTAAAATTGTTTTTGACCCATTTGCATTCATATAGGCGTTGATATGGATCACCTAGGGCAACACAATGCTGAGGAAGACGCCGCTACTCATGTCTCCGATAATGTGTCGGTGATGCAGGTTCCCCTTGGTCAGGGGAACAATATTGTAGCAGGGAATGATGCTGCAGGTGGAGGAGAACAGATTGTAGTGCCACCTGTACCACCTGTTGTGGACCCAGCGTTCCAGCAGTATCAGGCTTTCTTGCAGTGGCAACAGTTCCAGCAGTTTCAGCAGCAGCAGCAGGGTGCCCAACCGGTAGCACCTGCTGCGGTAGGTGGTATGGAGAGTGGTTACAAACATATGGATATGTCAGCAGTTAAGGAGTTCTTGGGTGAGAAAGTCATTGCAAAGGATTCCGATGATTGGTTCCGTCAGGTGGAGAATGTTTTGGAGAAGTTCGTGTGTCCGCTTGGGCACTGGGCACGGTTTGCTGCACACAAGTTCACGAGATATGCATTGACATGGTGGCGTGGACTTGTTGAGAACCTATCGAGGCCTGTGGAGATGCCACGTGAAGATTTTGAAGAGAAATTCTACAAGGAGTTTCTCACAGTTGGTTTCTTAGAGGACCAAAAGAAGCAGTTTCTTGAGGTGAAGCAGGGACTAGAGGAGTCGGTGTCAGCATTCAGGATCCGGTTCAGCATCCTTCTCTCTTATGCTAGGGAGTTTGTGCCTGATGAGGTGACTAAGTGTAGGCAGTTTGTTAACGGCTTACGTACGGAGTTGGTGTTAGCTGTGGCTGGTGGAGGGCACAAGACTTGGGAGACAGTTTGTGAGGCTGCTTTAGATGCTGAGAGGGTGCAGTTGATTGGACTGGAGGCTCAGGCGGCCGAGCAGAAGAAGCAGTCATCTCCTCCTAGACAGAAGAGGTAGTATTCTGATGCCGGAGATCCAGACTATTCTGGTGGACAGGGTTCTTCTTACCGAGGTTCGAAGAAGTCCCGAAGGTAGAAGTATCAGGGTGGACCAGGCAGATCCTCGGGAGGACGGTCCTATCAGTCTGGATCTCAGAGACGGGGTTCCTCGGCACGATTCTTGGGTACATGCTGGTATTGCAATAAGCCGGGACACCAGAAGTCAGCATGTTATAAGTGGATTAGGGATAGTGGTGGCAGTGGTTCCCTGTATACAGTGCAGAGTTCTGCAGCCAGTGGTGCTGCTTCTTCTAGTCCGAACAGGGGTGGCGGACAGCAGGGTTGAGGTCGTGGGGGTTCTAGAGCTTCGAACCGCGAGGGTGCAACTCAGAGTGTTGCAGCTCCTAGGGTTTATGCCATCACCCGGGAGGAGGCCGCTGATGCCCTAGAGGTTATAGCAGGTACATTTATGGTGTTTTGTCAGTATGCACATGCTTTAGTTGATCCAGGCTCAACACACTCTTTTGTATCACGTGCATTCATGACCACGCATAACATAGAGGATGATAACCTTAGTAGACCCCTGAGAGTCCGTTTACCCACTGGTGATATAGTAGTTGTTGATCGAGTTTGTAGAGATGTATCGATAGAGTATGATAGTGAGAGTTTTCCTTCTGATCTTGTTATCATGGACATGGGAGAATTTGATGTTATCTTAGGCATGGAATGGTTGTCCAGACATCAGGCAGTAGTGATTGTCGAGCCAGGGAAGTGTCTTTATCTTCTCTGTTGGGGCGTAGATTGGTGTTCGTTGGAGAGCGAAGAGCCCTATCGGCGTGTTGTATCTCGGCCATCCAAGATTTCAGGATGATCCGAGAGGGTTGTGATGCTTTTCTAGCTCATGCGGTCGATTCTTCGGTGCCAGTACCTGGAGTAGAGGATATTCCGATTGTTCAGGAGTTCCTGATGTATTTCCTGATGACTTACCTGGGTTGTCTCTGGAGCGGGAGGTGGAGTATACAGTTGACTTGGTACCGGGAGTTGCGCCTATTTCTATATCGCCCTATAGAATGGCTCCGACAGAACTTCAGGAGTTGAAGAAACAACTGGAGGAGTTGTTGGATAAGGGTTTCATTAGACCAAGCATCCCACCTTGGGGTGCCCCAGCCTTGTTTGTGAAGAAGAAGGATGGCAGTATGCGGATGTGTGTGGACTATAGACAGTTGAACAAGGTGACTATGAAGAACAAGTATCCTTTGCCTATGATCGATGACTTGTTCGATCAGTTGCAGGGTGCATCTGTTTTCTCGAAGAATGACCTGCAGTCTGGTTACCATCAGGTTTGGATTGCAGAGCAAGACATACCGAAGACTGCATTCCGCACTCGGTACGGTCATTATGAGTTTGTGGTTGTTCCATTTGGTCTGACGAATGCACCAGCAGTGTTCATGTGTATGATGCAACAGGTCTTCCATGAATTTCTGGACCAGTTTATGGTGGTGTTCATCGATGACATTCTGGACTACTCGAGTAGTAAGGCCGAACAAGAGGACCACTTGAGACAGGTTTTGTAGGGGTTGAGAGAAGAACAACTCTATGCCAAGCTCAGCAAGTGCGAGTTTTGGTTGGATGAGGTTGCGTTTCTTGGGCATATTGTGTCCGGTGAGGGCATTAAGGTAGACTCGGCCAAGATTAAGGCAGTCATGGATTGGTAGCCACCGAAGAATGTACCCGAGATACGGAGTTTTCTTGGACTTGTTGGTTACTACCGGAGGTTCATTGAGGGTTTTTCCTTAATAGCGGGTCCCATGACTAAGCTGTTGAGGAAAGACTGTACTTTTGTTTGGGATGATCGTTGCCAGAAGAGTTTTGAGGAGTTGAAGAGTCGGATGACTTCTGCACCGGTTTTGACTGTTTCGAGACCCGGAGTGCAGTACACGGTGTTCAGTGATGCTTCTGGTTTGGGTTTGGGATGTGTTTTGATGCAGAAGGGTCGGGTGATTGCTTATGCCTCCAAATAGTTGAGAACTCATGAGAGAAACTATCTGAACCATGATCTGGAGTTAGCTGCTGTGGTCTTTGCTTTGAAAATCTAGAGACACCATCTGTACGGTGAGAAGTGTCGGATTTTCACGGATCACAAGAGTTTGAAGTACATCATGACCCAAAGGGAGCTTAATATGAGGTAGAGACGCTGGATTTAGCTTCTGAAGGATTATGATTGTACTATCGAGTACCATCCGGGCAAGGCCAATGTTGTTGCAGAGGCATTGAGCTGGAAAAGAGTGGCTTCTGCGGATGAGGACTAGGTTTCTTATGCTTTGCCTTCCTTGGTGGAGCTGAGGTCGTTGGATGCACAGTTGGAGGTGGATGTTACTGGGGCGTTGTTAGCCAGTTTGAGCATCCGGCCGACCTTGCGGGATAAGATCATTGAGTTGTAGTTTGGTGATCCTCATCTAGCGGAGTTTAAGACAAGGCTCTTAGGGGAGAGAGTTCTAGCTTCTATGTCCGCGAGGATGGTGCTTTGATGACCGGTGATCGGTTGTGTGTTCCGGACGTCGATGACATGAGGAGATGGATCATGGATGAAGCGCATAATGCGTCGTATGCTATGCATCCGGGTAGCACCAAAATATACCAGAAATTGAAGAGTCATTATTGGTGGCCCGGGATGAAGAAAAATGTTGCGGAGTTTGTGGCTCGTTGTATAACTTGTCAGCAGGTGAAAGCCGAGCATCAGGCTCCTGCCGGCAAGTTGAGATCTTTGACCATTCCGCAGTGGAAGTGGGAGCATATCACTATGGACTTTGTGATCGGGTTACCGATGACCCGGGGTCGACATGATGCCATCTGGGTCATTGTTGACAGGTTGACCAAGTCAGCTCATTTCCTTCCGATTCAGCAGACGGATACAATGGATAAGATGGCGAGGTTGTATGTTTCGGGCATTGTCCGTCTACATGGAGTTCCACTATCCATTGTGTCGGACAGGGATCCGAGGTTTACTTCCCACTTTTGGAAGAGCTTACAGTCAGCTTTGGGTACTAAGCTGAATTTCAGTACTGCATTCCATCCGCAGACCATGGGCAGTCGGAGAGGACTATACAGATGCTAGAGGATATGCTTAGAGCTTGTGTGCTCAATTTCAGTGGTTCTTGGGATGAGACATTACCGTTAGTTGAGTTTGCTTATAACAACGGGTATCACTCTAGTATCGGCATGGCGCCTTATGAGGCTTTGTATGGGCGGAAGTGTCGAAGTCCGATCTGTTGGGTTGAGGAAGGTTTGAGACAGGTGGTTGGTCCGGACCTAGTCCAGGAGACTGTTGATCAGATCGAGGTGGTTAAGTAGTGCATGAGAGCTGCTCAGGACCGGCAAAAGAGTTTTGCTGATAAGCATCGCCGGGAGATGGAGTACAGTGTAGGTGACAGAGTTTTCCTCCGTGTTGCCCCTTGGAGAGGTGTTATCCGGTTTGGGAGGAAGGGCAAGTTGAGCCCTCATTATATTGGTCCTTATGAGATCATGGAGCGGATTGGTCCGCTGGCCTACAGGTTGGCTTTACCGGAGGAGCTGCCGCGCATACATGATGTATTCCATGTTTCGATGCTGAGGCGTTATCGGTCTGATCCTAGTCATCTTGTATCCCCGACAGAGGTGGAGGTTTCTGAGGATTTGACCTATGTTGAGGAGCCGGTTAAGATTCTGGCTCGGGAGGTGCGACAGTTGAGGAGTCGTACCATTCCTATGGTTCGGGTTAGATGGAGCCGTCATTCCCCGAATGAGGCTACTTGGGAGGTTGAGTCCCATTTGAGAGAGCAGTATCGACATCTGTTCTAACTTTTCTTGTCTTGTAAATTTCGAGGACGAAATTTTAATAAGAAGGGTGGAAGTGTAACGCCCCGGATTTTCATAATTTAATTTATGGAATTTTTATTCCAATTTTACCCTCGAGGAATTTACAGATTTTTGGTTATGGAAATAAATTATTTCCCTTGGAAATGTTAATTTTAAGTGGGTGTTAAAGGGTGTTCGAGATTGTCGGGTTTGAGAACATGTTTCGGGGAGAAACGGGGTTTGCCGTAGTTCGAATCAAAACTACGTCGTTTTGATTTAAGAGGAAAAAAAAAGGGGAAGTTGACCAGGAAGGGCGGGTTGACCGCGCCCAAGCCAAACGACGTCATTTTGGTTCGGGCAGGTTTTGACCCTAAGCCTTTCCCTTCTCTTCCTCTCCTTCCCTTCTCTTTTTCTTTTCTTTTTCTCCGCCGCAGCTCCTCTCTCTCTCTCTCTCTCTCTCTCGCACGATCTCCCTCCGATTTCTCCTCCCCCAAATCGTGCCTCAACGGTTACATCCTGTTATTCCTTTCTTCTTTCTAATCAATAATTCTATTTTTATTTCTTTTCTTCTCCACATCTCGCTCTCGCCGACATCACCATCATCGTCATCTCTCCGTTCACCACAAACCGTCACGTCTTCCTTTACTCCACGCCGCCGCCACCCCTGGTTGCAGACGAGACTGAGACGAGGGTCGAGTTTTGTGCAAGGTTGACGAGGGGTCACCCGCGTGTGGTATTTTTCCTCGCCGTCTCCGGTAAGTGTCGCTGCCCTCTATTGTTTCATCTTCCTCCTTTGCTTTTGGTTTTGGTGATTAATGGTTGGTTGGTGTGCGTTTGTGTTTGATTATGGGTGTGTGCGGTTGTTGGGTTGTGGCCGGCGGTCGGGTGTGCGGTGATGTTGATGTCTTGGTGGTGTGCTCGGTCGATTGGGGGATGGCTGCTGCGGGGATTTTTTTTCTAGTACAGTGAGGCTGTCCTGCACGGGGACTTGGAATTGTTGCAGATTTGAGTTGGATAATTTTCTGGGTAAGGATTTAATTTCCAATCCTCGTTTTATTCGATGGTTTGAACAGTGGAAGTTGTATTGATTTAATTGCATGTTTCTAGGCTGAGGCAGTTGTGTTGTTGGGTGATTTTCCGGTTGTGGCAGAATTGCTGTGGCTGTTGTTTTAGTTTTTAGTGTTTTTCCGACGAGGCTGACCGGAACACAGCGAGCTCGGGAATATTCCGGCGAGGCTCGGGTACTTTCCGGCGCACAGAGATCTTTGCGGATTATTAACGGTATTTATTTCCGGGTTAAGACTCGGTTTTGTTTGTACATAAATTAATGTTATCGGCATATGTACAATTAAATTCATAGAGAGTTAGTGGAATACCGTGTGGGGGGATGTGAGTGTGTGTGGCCAGAATTTACCGACATGGGTAGAATTATAGGCCGGGAACATTTGGGCTCGGGAATGACCTTAGAACGGTATTTAGGAAAAACCAGGCCCAGGCCTAACTAACTAGCTTTAAAGACCTTAACACTTGGATGGACCTTAAGATATGGGCTTGAGGCCCAATGGTATAATTGGTTAGATAGTGACTTTAAGGAATGGGCTCTAAGCCCAAATTCATAATGTGATTTATTGTGGACTTGAGGAAGTGGGCTTTAGGCCCGGGTAATTGTCTTGGACTTAGATGGGCTTAAGCCCAGTGAACCTTAGGACCTGATTTGCTGGAGTTTAGGTGAGAGAACACCTTGTTGGGCTTAGACCCTGAAACCTCATAATCTACTAACTAGGTTCGGGTTTTACCCAGTTGAGCATTTAGTTATCATGCATGCATGGTTTGGTTGAAATTGTTTTGTAATTGTTTGTGTGTGCCAGTATTCAGGCACGGGTAACACCTCGGGAGCTGGAGGATCTGTCTTGGGGAAAGCTCCACAGGATAATCGTCGTTGAGGTGACTTTATAAGTCTTTTTATGTTTGTATGCATGTGCTTGTTGGTTTGGTTTGTTGAGTTACATGCCTTGTTTGTTAACATGCCATGATCTGTATTGTGTGCTGGGTATTGCTATTTGTTAAACGAGCATGATATGGTTTAACTGTTATGAGATATAACATGTAATATGATTTTGGGTGATCTGTGTGTTGTGTTGTGGGTTGGAAACCCGGATGTTGATTTAATGGATAATTCACAGCACCATGATTAATCATAACTTTTTGGCACACATGAACTCATAAGTATGAATAAGAATAATACTCAATAAAAGATATACTACTGTGTGCTGATGACCGGTTGGTTCGAGTGGGAAGTGATACCCCTCGGGATTTGCATGCGGAATAGCATGGTATATGCGGTTTAGCATATGGGTCTGTGATGACCGGTTCTACCTCCCTCCTTCTACCTCCCCCTTTCTACCTCCCTCTTTCTCTCTCTCTCTCTCTCTCTCTATGGTTATATTTGGGCTATATGCCTGGTTATATTGGGCTTACGCCTGGTTGTCTCATGAGACGGGACCGAACTCGACGCACGCAGTAGGAGGCCCTGAATAATAAATATAATAATAAAATTTAACACACAAACAGATGTAAAATATAAACTGTTTGCTTATATGTTGTTGGCATGTTAGTACTGGTTATTGTGTGTTTGCTTACTTGTGCTTGTTTCTCTACTAACCTTTCGAGCTTGCCTTGTACACTTATATAATTAGATTTATACTGCTCACTGAGTAGGCGACTCACATAATCGCCACCGTTGTTTTTCAGACTCTTAGTTAGCGTGCTGCTTCTCTTTTCCTTTTCGGATTACGGACGTGGTTATCCCAGCAGGTAGCTATGCTTCTTCACCCGGTTGGATCCATAGAGTCGACATGCATATCATTTTTCTTCTTTTGATTTATTTTATCTTTATCTTCCGCTGCATTGAAACCTGTTGAGGTGTTATTCTTGTTTTGATTATATTTTCGGCGGGTTGCCCGGATTTGATATTTCATGTTGTTTCGGCTATTTGCCGGGTTGATTTATGGCTTGATAAGCCGATTTACTCTTGTTCTTTCTGACATCTCGGGTTATTAAGATTTTCAGATAATATTTTGGTATTGGATTTTGTGTCCCGGGTTTCAGGGCATTTTAGTAAATTCCTTTTGTTTAAGTATTTTATTTGTAAAATTGGGACACGGGTGTTTCACAAATACACAAAAAAAAACAATCCCAATCGTAATTGTGCAGCCTTGCCCCACCACTGTCGAACACAACCTTTACGCCATAAACAACACACCCTTCCTCCGTCAACATCAACTAACGAATCTTCAGTGATATCATCATCACCACATTTGGGCACCACCAAACCCAAACACAGAACTCCACCATTGAACAAGCAACCCCGCAAGAATTCCACAACCCAGCTCAGCCCCAAATCGACCTTGCTAATAGAATTAATTTAGCAACAAAAATAATTCAAATCCACACAGCCTTGGAATCTTGTTTTGAAACACTCAATCGAACCCCAACAGCAACCCCAGTCCCACAATAGCGTTGGTGAAGGTGGTGATGCACAAAGGCGGCGACGACTCCAAAGGACGGCGACATCAGCGGTGTTCCACATCGTGGCGGCTTTGGCTCTAGGCAATTTATTTCCCGGCGTAAGCGCATCCGGAAACAGCCCATGGAGGTGTTGATGGGTGTGGGAGGATCCGGCTCAGATCCAGTGAGTTCTATGGGAATCGAGTTGACGATAACCTGCAACTCAGCTTCATGATTCCCGCTTTGATGGGAGTGAACTCGACGATAGTGGTGAAGGAGGAGGAGGATGAGGGCTTGGTAGGTAGAGGAGAATCCTACCAATCAAGCTTAAGTCGAGCTTGCCCACCTGGGTTAAGCTTGGTAGCCGACTGGGTTTTCCTCTACCTACCAAGCTTAACTCGACTTAAGCTTGATAGCCGAGCTGGCCCACCTGGCAGTCCACGCAAGCTTCGGGGGTTGACCGTGACCCCAAAAAGAGACAACATAGGACAATATGGGTATATAAAAAGATCAAAAGTTGGTACAAATTCCTAAAATAAACAATTGAAATAGTACACACCTCAAAATATGCAATTACCCTATTATATAGAAGGTAAGTCACTCTTTAGGGTAGTTCTAGAAAATTCTTTTTAAAGTGAAATCGTTTTTTATTTTTAGTACTGTAAATCAACATTTAAGAATTTTTTTATGATGAATTACGTTTGAGGTTATAACATTAGTAAAAACTTTGGTAGGTTTGGTGGAGGGCCCTGAATATTTGATATACCCATTTGTAAAGGAAGAACAACTCGGAAATCTTTGTTTTTGTATTAGTGTGGTGCTTAATATTTTAATTTCGTTCTTGACCTATCTGTCTTTTAATTTCGTTCTTGACCTATCTGTCTTTAGCTCTCGCAAATCCAGATTTTGGTACCTTCCTCTATACCAAATTCAGTTAGGTGCCTCAATTTTTTTTTGCCAAGATATATACAAAATTTGTCTTTAGAAAGCTTAATACTTAATAAGCCAAGCCCTGATTTGTCTTTAGAAAGCCTAATACTTAATAAATCAAGCTTATGAATCAAGCTTAAGTCTAGCTATACTTGCTTCATTTAGGCTTGCCAGCTCGGCTTATTTAGGATTCTCTAACGCAACATTGGCTTATTTTAAACTCATAAAATACTTTTGGAACCTTATCACATCTAATTAGTTATTTTTTATGGATAAGTTATATGAAGTTTTAAAATTAGAATAATGTAATGTATACATGAGGTTAAGCTTTCATTTACAGAATAGTCCAGTAGTGTACAGATGGTACACAGGTGTATGGTATAATTTCTAGGTCGTAATACCCAACTTAACATCATTTAAGGCCATAAAATTTTGTCCCTTTAAAAAAATATTGCATCAATGTGTCTTCCAGATTCTATGAGAGTTAACCTAATCCCAGAAAATACTATTAGACCATGAATAATTAAATACTGTTAGATCATATTCTTCATTTAATTCGTATAAATGCTTGTAAAATCATTGTTTAGTAGCCTCAATAGCAAACAAAATTTTTCAAAAAAGAAAACTAAAATTTTCAAAGATTTCAATGTAAAATGATAGGAACTTAAGAAATTATGCAACCAGTGAATAAGAGAACACAAGCCAATTTCCGCTTCCAGTATCCGAAACTGTCACCTTAGGATACTTAGCTTTGCCCTTAAAAGGATTGCTGCAAATCGGACTCCATTTTACATAATATTTCAGAAACTGTGAGAAGATGCAAACATTAGTATCACTTTTTGTGGGATAAAATTGAAATTATGTTGCAAAACTTCTTAGCTGTTGAAGAAGTTGAAGAATGCTTGAATTGTGAATCCTAAGTTGGCTCCCTAGGCTCATGAGTTTGGTGCACCACACACTTGCCATGAACTTGCGCAAGTTCAATGCAATACATAATATGACAGAGCAACGTTTCATTGAAATAAAGCTTCCCTACGAATCATTCGAAGAACCATAACCACAAACTTAATGGGTCCTTCCATCTACCATGCAAAAGCATGAGTATCCAATTAAAAACCTGATAGCAGTACTAAAGCATTATTTTTTAGGATGTACTGTTCATAAACCAGAGGCTTATAAAGTTTAAATTCAACACCTATTTCGAATATCCAACAGAATGCTGTCAGAAAATATAATATTAACAGCATGAACAAACAAAGTTACAGACTAAACATATAAGGAAATGTGTATCTTTTAAGTATTCTCCGTGGATTTCTTCAGTTTGGTGGCCTAGTAGGTGGCCGAGCATGTAAGGAAAGAATCACTGATCTCATGATCCATATGAACATAAAGGTGTGCCAGCAAGCGCCAACTTTCCTCGGTTAGTAATTCAACTTTGTACAATTTTCACTTCTTTTCGACAAATCCTTCCTAAGCATTGTTTCTCAGGGTCATATACTATTTAATAAAAAAAATATATATATATTAAGTAGTATATATGACTATAATTATACATAAAATTTTCATCATGTGCATAACTATAATTATACATCAAGCAGAAATCTCTTGAAGCATTTGCATCATGTGCACCTGTGCTTCTTGAACACCCCTAATACTTTGTCCAAAAGACTTGGTCAATTCATCATGAGCAGCAACCTGTGATTTTAAAACCTGAATCTGCACCCAAGGAAGCAACTTGGGCTCTGCTTTTAGCTCTGCTCCTCTTTATTAAGTTCTTGGTATAGCTCACATGTTGTTGTCTTGCTAAGGATACTGCATGGACTTTGTGACAGTCGAGCAGTTCTTGCGCTGGAATGGCAACCTCAAACTCATGTTGTGCAATTAAAGTAACTAGGTGACCACTGACCAGAGGGGTGCTCACTATGCTTTTCAAGCATGTGGGCAAGAACTATATATGGGAAACACAGTTTGTGTCGATGCAATAGTGATGTAATGAGCCAAAGATTATAGAATGATATTTCAGTAGCATGGTCTTTGCAAGGCACAAGTGCTTTGGTCATTACTAAAAATAAGGCACGATCAAAAGGACACAGCAGATTATGTTTCCAATCTTTCTATGAGTCAGGATTGTGAAAGATAATTGTTCTCTATATTTCAGGGAGAATGAGATTAGGCTGAGTTTTTAAAGGTGCCTGAGCGAGTGTTGTAATACCGGTTGGAATAGATGGGTAACTTGACAAAATTTCTAATGGTTGTTTCAGTAATGGTGATGGGGTGCCAAGAAAATTCCCGGTAAGACTAACGTTGAGTTTATCAGCATTATAATTGGGTACTAAGGTTTTATAAAATTGTTCAACACCCTCATAATGAAATTGATGATCTAAAGCAACAAGGGTATCTAAATAGTGATCGGTAATAAGGGTATGCAAACCTAGGCCACGATAATCACTTAGCACAACATTAGTGAGGATAGGCATACTAAGGTACCTGGAGAAGAACAATCGGAGGCATAAATATAATTTGATAATTTCAGCTCAGCTACAAAATTCATTCAGTCTAGTTAGCTTCTTGACCTCTTCTTGGAACCGGTCCTTCAAGTTTGCTTCTGATGGACATGAGTTTTGCAGTAACATCCCTCATGTTCATCCTTCCCTCTGCAAATTCTAAGGAGCATGCAACACCAATGGCAATCACGCATTCCTTCACTCTCTTGTTTCTACTCATATTCCCACCAAATGTTTCCTGAAGCAGAATGGGATCCAAGATTTCAGGCAATCGTTCTCCTTCGGACAAAGCAACCATACCAAATTCATGGAGGTTCAATCCACCTTTAAACATGTCACGTGTAGGCCTCTTCCTTGTAAACAGCTCCAACAAAAGGATGCCATAACTGTAAACATCCCCATATGTTGAAACTCCACTTCCCATTCCGTACTCTGCAAGTGATAAACAAGAATACGTACTAGCTGATTTTGATTGAAAATAAATAAAATATTCTGCCTATTGAAAAAAGAAAACATCTTGAGGGTAAAATAAGTTTTACCTGGAGGAGCATAACCTATAGTTCCTTTTATTCCAGTAGAACTTGTTTGACTTGCAGGATTTGTTTCAAGTAGGAATTTTGCTAATCCGAAATCACCAACATTTGCCATCATATCGTCATTGAGAAGGATATTGCTTGACTTGATATCACAATGAACCAGTGGTATCTCGATTCTTGCATTGATGGTGCAGATAATCCAAAGCACAAGCCACTTCAGTGGCAATATTTAGCCTTTGAATGAAGTTCAGAGTCTTTGGTGGCTCGTCTTTTGCTTGAGATGGGGGATGATGCAACCATTATTCGAGGGTTCCATTCGCCGTGAACTCATAAACAATAGCCTTGAAGTCGTCGCCTTGTTAATCGATACTTGAACAAATAGTTAGTATCTTCACAAGATTTCTATGTCTGATTTTGCGAGGAGCTCACATCCAGCTAGGAAACTTGGAAGCTGAAGGATTCATAAGGTTCAAACCCTTGACTGCAATTGTTGTGCTCTCAACCTCTCAACTTCTCCAATAATTCCTCTGTACACAGATCCAAAGTTTGTAAAAGTGCCGGAGTGTTGTAATACCGGTGGGAATCGATGTATCCATGATGTGTAATCCCTAGCAATTCCATAGATTCTGCTAACACAACACCGTCACATAACCTGTCATCCCGACAAAAGCAAATAACGATTAACTAAACTCAACGATTAATAACATCCGAGGCATCTCCAAAAATGCACACAAAGAGTCTTATTTACATTAAAGCTGCGTAGCTGAGTTTGAAGCTGTTAGTAGAAAGAAGCATAAGGATGCAGAGAGACATGGGATCCATACCTGTGACACGTAAAGACAATCGAAATAACCCATCTTGAGAGAGATAACAGCAGTGAAAATCCATGGCGAATGTTGTCTGCGGCGCTCCTGAGGCTTATCTTTGCTTTTATATAAACACTTAAAGAGCATTTTCATTCACAGACCCTTCTCCTCAAGTTGACGATGTTGCCCTTCACAAATATCAAACTAAAATCCAATATAAGACAAAAACTTTCATGGCCATGGATGTTAGAATTTGGTTTAAACTATAGTAAACCTTTGTCATCACCACGGGTTGCCGGGTTGGCCAAATTGGTAAGCGATTTAGTTTCGCTTAAGTTGAGTCGTCGAGTACTCTTTTTATTTATGATTTATTAACCAGTTCTTTTTATTTACTTTATATGTATACTTTTAAAATTCATGATAGTTTATATAAAACTTAGCTTTAGTTAATTTTTTATATATTTTACAATACATGATCTTTTCTTAAAAATTATATTAATTTATCATTATTTTTCTTTCTCATTTTCTACTTTGGATTTAACTATTTTTAAGTTAAGGAGGCACAATATTCTTAAATATTTTACAAAGCGATGTCAGGATAAATATCATTAAACTTCCTTCATATCTTCATTATTCATATAGATTTTACATTTATCTATAATCATTATTTATAATTTTTTTCTCTTTCATTTAATTTGAAACATTTACCTTCTTCTATGACAAGTTTGCATGAGTTTTTTTTCCTATTTTTTTTAATGAAACATTATCATTTTTATTCAAAAACTTTGTATTAAATTTCCGTTGCTTCTCTTTCTTTATTAACTTTTTATATATTTTAGAATATTTAAGGTAGTTCATATTTTTTCCTATTTCTCATAGGCCAATATATAAAGGATAAAATATTTTAATAAAATATTTTTTAGATCTTTGTACTTTGATATTTGTCTAACCAGTTTTATTCTAATTTTTAGAAGCACTCCCCAACTTAGCTCCTTTTATAAACAGCTAATATCAAATAGGAAAAAAGGGAAAAAGCCAATGTTATATATTCCTTCTTGCTTTTTTTTTGTTCTAATGTTCAGGCGGTGGAATATAATTTCAAAGATCAAGGATATGCAGAGGAACCTTGTAACAGCCCGGGCAAAATTTGTATTTTTACCGGGACTGTAAAAGTCTTTTTACAGTGATTTACCGAATGAATTAATCTTGGGTAATTAATTCAAGGTAAATTGGGCGTCGTTTTTCGTAACCAAGTCTTTTCCCGCGCTCGAGATTTTTCTGTGGATTTTACGGACCAAAGTTGGTATTTTTCGGGTCCCGGAAACCTCAGAAAAATCACACCGGAAAATAACCAAGGGGGTATCAGTTATTTTCTGGTCCGGACTGGACTCGCCATAATGCAGATAAGCTGCATTATTGATGGCGGCTATGTTTGTGTATAAAAGTAGGAGAAGAGCAGGGAAGAGGAAGAAAGGAAGAGGAGAGGAAGGAAAGAAAAAAAAAAGAAGAGAAAAAGGAAAAAAAAAGGAGAGAAGAAAAGAAAAAAAAGAAAAAAATCGAAAAAAATAGAGTAGAATAAGAAAAAAGAAAAAAAAGAAAAAAAACAAACAATACAAAAAATTAAAAAAAGAAGAAAAACAGAAAGAAATCAAAAAAGGAAAAAAAAAAGAAAACGGGCGAACAATGCGTCACCATTCTCTTCTCCGGCACTGTACATGGGGAGGAGTTCCCTGCCGTTTCGTGCTCCACCGCCGCCGCCAGGAGAGTCGCCATGCCATCGCGACCTCGACGCCGCCCTCCCCGTCGCTTTCCTCCGCGAGACGCGCTGCCGGCAGGCGTTGACCCGCGACAGAACCCGGCGGATCTGCTTCTCCAGCCCCTGACGACGACACCGGCGTTGCAGCACCAGTTCTCCACCGCCAGAGGAGTCGCCTCAGCCTCGCCGACCTCGCGCCAGCTTCCCCTCGCGCTCGTCGCGCCTGTCGCCGCTGCAGCTGCTCAACCCGCCAAGGTGAGCACGGGGTTTGGTCGACCCGTTTCTTTCGGGCGGGTCGCGAACCTGGATTTCATTTTGGGTTGGGCTGTTTGGGTTGGACCTGGGCTGGGCATGGGCTCACTATTCATGGCCCAATCTGGTTTTATATTCGGATATACGTATAGTATAATATTTTCGGTAAAAGATGATAATAAAGGATATGAACTGGGATGGATTTATTTCGCAGTATTGGCATCATGGCATACTCTTATGTGCATCTTATGTGAGTATATATATTGTTTTGTTGTATAGGTTATGATATCGGGCAGTTTCCCGAGGAGCCGGCTTTGGACCGGACATTATCTTCAGAGTTGAGTAATTGGCTAAGGTGAGGATGGATTTCCTTCAATAAGTGCCTGTATTACTCGGTTATTGTGTTTGATGATTGTTGCCCTGTTGAGTGTTGCATTTGCTGTGATTTGATTCGGGGATGTTAATCCCAGTGCCATGATTTGATTTTGGGATGTTAATCCCAGTGCCATGATTTGGTTTTGGGATGTTTATCCCCGTACATTGAGTTTTTGGATATTTATTGCTATATCTTTTTGGTATAAAGTAAATGGAATAAATAATAAATTATGATAAGGATGTCGATCCTCGGTTTTGGATAGGGATGTCTATCTCGGTATTTTGGTTAGGGATGTTGATCCCTGAGATTTGGTTTTGGATGATGATAATATAAATGTCACGTGGTAAGTACTGGTACGACTCGATGGTTTAAGACTGTTTTGTGGTGGCCATGATCTGGGTTACTTGTGATAAGCATGTCTATTCTTGGGATGTCTATCCCGTGATTATATTTGGGATGTCTATCCCTGGGTTACTATTTTGGGATGTCGATCTCTGGGCTCTCTTGGATTTGATCTGGCACCCGAAATATGTTGATAACCAGGTCTGACCCCTAGTTTATCCGTGACGGGGCCCGGAAAGATAAAATTGGACATTGGATTTTTGTTAAGTCTTTTTGGGTCTTGGACCATTTTTGGGTCGAGTCTTTTGGATTGGTTTATTTTTGCTGTTATGCCTGTGTTTTCGACTTTGAGTAAATTATAGTGTTGCATATTGATCGTCTATCCATGGTTGTGAGCACTTCGGACTCACCCCTCACCTGCGGGCTTTCATCCCGTAGGTTGAGTTATTTGTGGTTCAGGTTTGATGCATACCAGACAGGCTGCGGCGTTATCCCTTGGACAGGACTCGGATCCATTAGTTTGCATCAGTGTCGCATACAGTGTCTTTTTGAGTTATTAAGTCTTCCGCTGTGCTATTTATTGCTATTGTTAGGCCAATGGGTCGGTTGTGATGTTATTGATGATCTCGGGTTTGAGTGATATGTTTTGATGTTGGGCCGAAGGGCCAGATTTCCGTTGTTTATATTTTGGGTTGTTGAGCTAGTTTTCTATTGTATACACTGTATGTTGGGCTTTGTTTGGTCAGGTCGTTACAGTTCCGACACGTGTTTACTATGTACGGTAAATACGGGTCGGGGCGTTTCATTTTTGGTAGCGGAGCGGGCGTTATGTCTTGTTGGGTAGTCCTTGTGTATTTGTTGCCTTGTTTGCATTGTTCGCTCCATTTGTTTATTATTTTATATCATTTAGTTAGTACATGATGGATCCAGTCGAGGGACGCCAGCTTGCCACAGAACATACACATAAGAGGTAATTGATGCCATAAATAAGCGGAAACATAAATATTATTAATATTACTAATATTATTATTACATTGATATTTTATAAAAAAACATTCATCTTCTCGGAACAACATTGACCCTGAAGCTATTGGGGTCATTGTTAATGTTGACGCTGATGCTGTCGTTCCACGAGAACCACATGCCGCCCGTTGTTCTGGCCAGGAAGCTCGAACCGGTTTGCTGGAGGGAACCGAAGTGGGATGACACCGTGATAGTCTTCAGGCTGCCACTAGGTCTCCGTTAGAAGAACCATGTTGGGCTTGTACTGGTTCTTCAAGTCCCTCAGGGTACGCGAGAACTTCTGGGAACGCCTACCGATTCCTCTGCTGTTCCACACCAGTAGTCGGGCCTTTGGCCAAGTTGCGGGCAATCGAGTCACTCTGGGCATGCTCTGGGTAGTCATCGAGAGCTGGTAGTAGGTACCTTGGTCCAGGAAATGGAAAATGGGCTCTAGGTTGAATTCCTGAAGTCTTTCAGAAATGAAAAACATGACGGAATTGGCCGAGCCGTAGAAGGAGGTCCTCAGAGTACCTTGGTCCTCTAGGAAGAATGTCTCTTCCATGGGAGTGACGAAGAATCTAGACGAGTAGAGTTCGTCGACAAAGACCAGACGGGGCATCCTACCAAGCTCGTTCGGTAGTTCCTCTGGAAGCTCGTTGATCATGCTGTAGGCCAGCCGGTTTCTTTTGCCTAGGGAGGCACCTTCGACGAAGAAGATGGATGATGGAGCAGGCATCGTGTTTTGGACGCGTTGGTGTTTTGTGTTTTCTGGGTATTGTGGTTTTGTTTGCCTTCGCGTTTTGCTTGCTTTGAGATGCTATGTGGTTTTTGCTTTTCGTTGCTTTGCCTTTTATAGAAAAATGTTTACCTGTTTTTCAAAGTGTGGACCCCACCTGTTCCCAAAAAGAAAGAAAAAAAAGAAAAAAAAGAAGAAAAAAAGAGAGAGAAGGAAGTAGTAAAAAAAAGAGAAGAGAAGGTAAAGAAGAAGAAAAAGAAAAAGAAAATAAAATATTTTTCGGGGATAGGGAAAGTAGATTTTCTTCACAAAACTTTAAACCATTTTCGATCTTCGAGGTTTTGCATTTTGAAAATTTCGTCGTTGATTGGATTTTGCTTTTTAAAAATTTTGCCGTTGCTTCATTTATTGCTTCATCACTTTATACGTTTTCTGGGCTTCAAACGCAATTGTTTTTCAGCTCTTTTCCATCTCACGATTTTCTATCGCCCTGGCTACCTTGGCATTTCTTTTTATGACTTTTTCCTGCATCTTTTATCACATGCATTCGTGACCGTTGTGGCTAGACTGATGGGACCATACCTCGAGTAGAGTGCATGTGCGACAAGCTTACACCTGTTCGGACATCGTGGAGGGATACGAGACTTGACAGACGTTTTTGGCTCATGCGGAATTTGTGAGCAAGTGGATAACGTTTCTTTCGAGGGACATAGGACGTGCTCGTGACGCCATCGTCACCTTGCGAGTTAACGGATGTCTTTTCCACGAGGGGAACAGACGTCACCGTTAGTTGTGCGCGTTATGTTTCTCGGGATCGAGGATGTTTACGACCGACCTTGAGCGCTGATCATGAAAACATGTTGTTTTAACTTCTTTATGTTTTGGTTTTGTTAAACTAGTTTTGTTTTTAATTTCTTTATGTTTGATTTACATCCTTATTATTGATTTTTGTTCTGCTTTGAGATGTTTTGTTTTTCTGTTAAACATAAGATTCCGTAACATAAGAGTTTTGATTTAAAATGAAAGCTTGTTTATTTATTTTTCATAACAGTTTTACAATACGGAGAAGAAGCACTATAAGGAGTTACTTGCTTCTCAAGGTCTTTTACAAGTTTTTGGATGTTTTTGACGTGGGGAAAGAGTTCCGCGCACGCCAGTTCTATCTGCATCATCGCCGAGCTGACCTTACTCAGTGAAGTGTTCAGTTGCGTCAGTGTTTGCTGTGGAGTGCTGCTTTCAGCAGTTGCCTTGCCCTTTCTATCCTCAGCTTTCTTGTTGGCACGCTTCTTTCGCTGTCTTGGGGAGACCACCACATCTTCCTTCAGACTGATGGTGTCTGTCTTGAACCGCTTCTTGGGAGGTTCTTCATTGGAGCTTGTCGGGAAAGCAGTACCACCGATGTAGCTGTTGTCCTCAGAGTCTGAGGTGGTTCTTGATCTTAGTGGAGAGTCCATGGCTGAGAGTGAGTGTCTCAGTTATGATGTTCGGTTTTTATAAGCGGAGGAGATGTCGCTTAAGGGTATAAGCGGTATCTCGCGTTGAGTTTGGACACCTGGCAGAGTGTGCCAGAAGCTTATCGTGGTAGGACCCACGGATAAGACGGAATTTCAAGGACGAAATTTTTTTAAGGTGAGTAGACTGTAGCAGCCCGGGTAAAATTTGTATTTTTACCGGGACTGTAAAAGTCTTACCGAATGAATTAATCTTGGGTAATTAAATCAAGGTAAATCGGGCGTCGTTTTTCGTAACCGAGTCTTTTCCCGCGCTCAAGATTTTTCCGTGGATTTTACGGACCAAAGTTGGTATTTGTCGGGTCCCGGAATCAGCAGAAAAATCACACCGGAAAATAACCAAGGGGGTATCAGTTATTTTCTGGTCCGGACTGGACTCGCCATAATGCAGACAAGCTGCATTATTGATGGCGGCTGAGTTTGTGTATAAAAGCAGGAGAAGAGCAGGGAAGAGGAAGAAAGGAAGAGGAGAGGAAGGAAAGAAAAAAAAAAAGAAAAAAAAAGAAGAGAAAAAGGAAAAAAAAGAGAAAAAAAGAAAAAAAAAAGAAAAAGAAAAGAAAAATCGAAAAAAAAAACAGAGTAGAAGGAAAAAAAAAGAAAAGAAAACAAACAAACAAACAATACAGAAAATTTAAAAAATAGAAGAAAAAAAGAAAGAAATCAGAAAAGAAAAAAAAAAAACGGGTGAACAGTGCGTCACCATTCTCTTCTCTTGCACTGTACATGGGCAGGACTTCCCCGCCGTTTCGTGCTCCACCGCCACCGCCAGGAGAGTCGCGTTGCCATCGCGACCTCGACGTCGCCCTCCCCGTCGCTTTCCTCCGCGAGACGCGCTGCCGGCAGGCGTTGACCCGCGGCAGAACCCGGCGAATCTGCTTCTCTGGCCGCTGACGACGACACCGACGTTGCAGCACCAGTTCTCCACCGCCAGAGGAGTCGCCTCAGCCTCGCCGACCTCGTGCCAGCTTCCCCCTCGCGCTCGTCGCGCCTGTCGCCGCCGCAGCTGCTCAACCCGCCAAGGTGAGCACGGGGTTTGGTCGACCCGTTTCTTTCGGGCGGGTCGCGAACCTGGATTTCATTTTGGGTTGGGCTGTTTGGGTTGGACCTGGGCTGGGCATGGGCTCACTATTCATGGCCCAGTCCGGTTTTATTTAAAAAAAACAAAAAAAATATATATTTATTTATTTATCTTCTAGTATTTAATTTTTTTAAAAAAATATAAATTTATTTTGTCAAAATTAGGGTTAGTTTAATTCTGGTATTTTGAGGAAAATATAAATAAATATACTTTGATAAATAATTAAGTTATGTTTTGGAAAAACTATTATTATTTGGAAAAAATATATATACTATGGAATTAATTTCTGGAAATCTTATATATATAATATTTTCCCTGGAAAAATTATGGTAACTGATTACCTTTTTGGAAAAATGTAATTATGGTATACAAAAGTAATAGTTTTGAAAATATATAATTACTTTGATAAATATAATTGTTTGGAAAGTATTATACCTTTGGAAAATGTATATAGGTATATTTATTAATTCGTATTTATTTTCAGAAAATAATTTTGTATGACTAATTTTTCTGGAAATATGGTTTTCTAAAGATAATAATACTTGGTAATTATATTTTGGCAAGTAATATATTTTATGGAAATAATTCCGGCAAAATACATATATATGATATAATTTCTAGGGAAATTACATTGTTATTATTTTGGAAGACCAAGTATAATTACTCTATAAAAAATATTAAAGGAGAGTTTTAATTAAAGTATGGTACCGAAATTATATTCAGATATACGTATGGTATAATATTTTTGGTAAAAGAGGATAGTAAAGGATATGAACTGGGATGGATTTATTTCGCAGTATTGGCATCATGGCATACTCTTATGTGAATCTTATGTGAGTATATATATTGTTTTGTTGTATAGGTTATGATATCGGGCAGTTTCCCGAGGAGCCGGCTTTGGACCGGACATTATCTTCAGAGTTGAGTAATTGGCTAAGTTGAGGATGGATTTCCTTCAATATGTGCCTGTATTACTCGGTTATTGTGTTTGATGATTGTTGCCCTGTTGAGTGTTGCATTTGCTGTGATTTGATTCGGGATGTTAATCCCAGTGCCATGATTTGATTTTGGGATGTGTTTTCTCCATGATTTGGTTTTAGGATGTTTATCCCCGTACATTGAGTTTTTGGATATTTATCGCTGTGTCTTTTTGGTATAAAGTAAATGGAATAAATAATAAATTGTGATAAGGATGTCGATCCTCGGTTTTGGATAGGGATGTCTATCCTGGTATTTTGGTTAGGGATGTTGATCCCTGAGATTTTGTTTCGGATGATGATAATATAATTGTCACGTGGTAAGTAGTGGTACGACTCGATGGTTTAAGACTGTTTTGTGGTGGCCATGATCTGGGTTACTTGTGATAAGCATGTCTATGCTTGGCATGTCTATCCCGTGATTATATTTGGGATGTCTATCCCTGGGTTACTATTTTGGGATGTCGATCCCTGGGCTCTCTTGGATTTGATCTGGCACTCGAATTATGTTGATAACCAGGTCTGACCCCTAGTTTATCCATGACGGGGCCCAGAAAGATAAAATTGGACATTGGATTTTTGTTAAGTCTTTTTGGGTCTTGGACCAGTTTTGGGTCGAGTCTTTTGGATTGGTTTATTTTGGCTGTTATGCCTATGTTTTCGACTTTGAGTAAATTATAGTGTTGCATATTGATCGTCTATCCATGGTTGTGAGCACTTCGGACTCACCCCTCACCTGCGGGCTTTCATCCTGTAGGTTGAGTTATTTGTAGTTCAGGTTTGATGCATACCAGACAGGCTGCTGCGTTATCCCTTGGACAGGACTCGGATCCATTAGTTTGCATCAGTGTCGCATACAGTGTCTTTGTGAGTTATTAAGTCTTCCGCTGTGCTATTTATTGCTATTGTTGGGCCAATGGGCCGGTGATGATGTTATTGATGATCCCAGGTTCGGGTGATATGTTTTGATGTTGGGCCTAAGGGCCAGATTTCTGTTGTTTATATTTTGGGCTGTTGAGCCAGTTTTCTGTTGTATACACTGTATGCTGGGCTTTGTTTGGTCAGGTCGTTACAGTTCCGGCACGTGTTTACTATATACGGTAAATACGGGTCGGGGCGTTTCAAACCTCCTCCACATAAATCTATACTATATATAAAAGCACGAAGTCCCAAAACTTAGGAAATTGAAATATCAAAATACCCTCCTCTTTCTACTATAATTAAAGGCATAATAGTCATTTTAAAAACTTACTATACATAATCAATATCTATATCTATACTATATATAAAAGTATGAAGACAACAGCCGAAAGTACAAAAATAACCTTACTTAGTATTAATATAATAAAAAAACAAAAACGACATGTCATATAATAATGAATGACAAGTAATTTCTCTATAAAATCTATTATTGTTAATAATATTTATTATTTCGTTACAAAAATAGCCTTGCTTAGTATTAATATATAAAACAAAAACGACATGTCATATAATAATGAATGACAAGTGGTTGTCAACATGAACAACTACTACAAAAAAATAATACTGAAAAATAATATTATACTTTGAAAATTAAACTTATATAATTTAGAATATCAAAGAAATAATAAATATTATTATCAATAATAGATTTGTAAATTCCTATTTAATATTAAAACTAATTCTAAACAAAATAACAACGAAGAACAAGGATAACATAACGAAGAACTGCTGAAGAGTCAGCGAAAACGACGAACAAGGATAACATCAACGAAAAAGAATAATCATAGAGAAGAATAATTATAAGAACTTACGGTTTATATTTTTCCTGTAATTTATTATCAATAAGAAGTATGGAAAAGAAAAACTGAATTACAAATTCATATTCTAATACAAAGTCAGCGAAAACTACGAACAAGGATAACATCAACGAAAAAGAATAATCGTAGAGAGGAATAATTATAAGAACTCACGGTTTATATTTATTTTGAAATTTATTATCAATGAGAAGTATGGAAAAGAAAAATTGATTTACAAATTCATATTCTAATACAAAAATCAAATTTAAACAATATATATCTTTTTGTTCAAAAGTATAAAAAAAATCATTGTCTAAATTGTATATAAGTTCTTCTCAAGTTAATGATTAATGTATAAATTTTTATTTATATTTTCTCAATAGCTACCAAAAATTATAAAAAACAATAATGTTTGAAAAAACAATAGAAATATGAAGAAGAACATTCTAAGAGTCAGCAAAAACTACAAACAAAAACAACGTCTACAAAAAAAATAATCATAAAGAGGAATAATTACAAGAACTTAATATTCTAATACAAAAATCAGTTTTAAACAATATATATCCGTTTATTCAAAAGTATCAAAAAAATAATTGTCTAATTATATATAAGTTCTTCTCAAGTAATTGATTAATGTATAAATCTTTATTTATATTTTCTCAATAGCTACCAAAAATTACAAAAAATAATAATGTTTGAAAAAAAATAGAAATATGAAGAAGAACATTGTAAGAGTCAACAAAAATTACCAACAAAAACAACAATGACTATGATAAACATAATAATGGAAAAGAATAACATAATTTAATAATAACCTTAATTGGTAATATAATTTAATGATTAAAATTATATAATTTAGAATATTAAAGGATAAAAAAATATCATTAACAACAATCAGTTTATAAGTTCTTATTATATTTCAAAAACTAATTCTAAATAATTTCGTTTACTTATGTTATAGGAAAAATTTTGTCTACAATATATATAGGTCCTTCTCAAAAAAATTATTGGTAAATAAATATTTATTTATATTTTTTCAACAACTACCAACCATTAAAAAGAATAATAATTACTGAAAAAATAATAAAACTATGAAGAAGAGTAATTGAAGAGTTAACAAAAACTATAAACTTGAATAATGTCTATAAGAAAGTATAATCATAAAGAACAATAGTCACAAGATCTCATGGCAGGTGTGTTTGTAATTTATTATCAATAAGAACTGTGATAAACAAAAATCGAAGAACTGTTGAATTGACAACGAAAACTAAGAACAAGAGCAATGGAAAAGAAGAAGTGTGGAAAAGAAAAACTGAATTACAAATTCATATTCTAATACAAAAATCAAATTTAAACAATATATATCTGTTTGTTCAAAATTATAAAAAAATCATTGGCTAAATTGTATATAAGTTCTTTTCAAGTTAATGATTAATGTATAAATTTTTATTTATATTTTCTCAATAGCTACCAAAAATTACAAAAAACAATAATGTTTGTAGAAATATGAAGAAGAACGTTCTAAGAGTCAGCGAAAACTACAAACAAAAACAACGTCTACGAAAAAAAATCATAAAGAGGAATAATTCCACTCTATCTCGAGTTCGCCCGTAGCCGGCCCCCACTCGATCTCCTCCCTGCCGCGGCGACCAACCGAAGCCGCCGCTTCGTGCCGCCTGCAGCTCGCTACGCCGTCGCCTCCCTCCCTCCCTGTGTCGCGCGGCCACGCCTGCTCATCCCGTGCGTTGTCGCCGCCGCCTGCAACCCACACGAGGTGAGCAGAGGTTGAAGACGACCCGGTTAAGGGTCACCGGGTCAGGTTAGGGCTGCACAGGTTGGGCCAGCCCGGGATGGGTCTGGGTTTGCTCCTGGAACTCCTTTCTGGGCTAGCTGGGTAATTGTAAGTTGGGTTCTGGGCATGGACCTAGGCTTGTCTATTTGGCCCAGTCCGGTAATTAAAAAAAACAAAAACAAACAAACAGAAATAAAAATAAATAATAAAAATAAATATTAAGTAATAAATATATTCTGGGAAGAAATATATAATATGGATTATATATGTTTTCTGGAAAAAAATAATAAATAGTATGTGGCAATATCTTGTGAAAATAAATGGAGTAATTACCCTATTATAACATTTTCAAGAGATTAAGATAATTATAACAAGATTATAGTAAATACCTTAAGGATATATATTGTAACAGCCTGGGTAAAAATTTGGTATTTTTATCGGGACTGTAAAAGTCGTTATACAGTGATTTACCTTTGAATTTAATCTTGGGTAATTAATTGAAGGTAAATCGGGCATCGCTTTTGGAAACTGAGGTTTTTCCCGCGCTCGGGATTTTTCCGTGGATTTTGCGGACCAAAGTTGGTATTTTTCGGGTCCCGGAATCCTCAGAAAAATTACACCAGGAAATAATTAAGTGGGTACATCAGTTATTTTCTGGTGTGGACTGGACACGCCTGCATAATTGAGGCGGCTCAATTATGCAGGGCTGCCGCCTGTGTCGCCCGTGATGCACCTGCTTTATCCTGTGATGCCCGTGCACCCGGTTATTTTTTCTACTGATGAAGCCACCTTGCTCCCTGCATGCCTTTGCACCCAGTACACACACAACCTTCACCTTCAACTTTTGCTCTCCAAAACCCACTTCCAGTGACCATCCTTCTCCTACAAACTGCCCAAAGTACACAACACAAATCTAGTGTAGGAAAAAAAAAACAACAAAAAACAAACAAACACCACCCGACACCAACCACCACCACCCAAGCCACCGCCGGCCACCATCACCTTTACCACAACCGGCCACCAGAAAACACCACCGCCGACCACACCTCCTTCCTCCCTCTCCTTCTCTTCCTCTTCCCTCTTCTCCTCCCCGTGAATTGGCACCACTGACAGCCGATCCACCGCCGTGAACCCGCAGCACCACCACCACCTGAAGTCGCCACCCTTCCCTACCTCCTCCCTGCCACGCCGTCCTCCTCGCGACCTCTCTCGTCACTGCAGACCATCGGGCCGTCGCTTGAGGAGACGATCCAACGAAGCAAGCAGCCGCTCGCCGTTCCCCTCCAGCAGCTGTGTTCTCCTTCCTCCGCCTCTGCCGCCTGCGAACCGTCGCCTTCCTCCTTGCCTCGCTCGCAGCGGCCGTCGACGACCAGGACGCGCCGCCGCTTCCCCAGTCTCCAGTGACGCTGCCGGAAGACCCTA
Source organism: Turnera subulata (assembly GCA_028386065.3). Taxonomy (NCBI): domain Eukaryota; kingdom Viridiplantae; phylum Streptophyta; class Magnoliopsida; order Malpighiales; family Passifloraceae; genus Turnera; species Turnera subulata. The sequence continues at coordinate 54,363 of JAKUCV010005137.1, forward strand.
GTCCACCGTCCGCTTCCGCGACCCGCATCTTTAGTAGTCCAACAATCGTCGTGCCTACATCCGTGTTCTTCCTCGTCTCGTCGTGCTGCTTGCCGTGCCGCCGCTCTGCTCTCGCGCCCCGCAGCCCCGTCGCCGCCGCCTTTGCAAGGTGAGCTGGGAGGAAGATGACCCGTATGGGGTCATGGTTAGGGCGGGTTGACCCGGTGGATGGATGGGTTTTCAGGGTTGTGGGTTTGGGCTGGATGGTATAAGTTGGGTTATGGCTTCGGGCTGGGCTAGGCAGCTGGGCCTGTTGCGCGGGCCTGCGCCTGGGCTCCTACCTGGGGTCCGGGTTTGGCCTGTGCAATAGGCTGGGCTCGTACTATTTTGCCCAGTCCTGTTTTTTTTAAAAAATAATAATAACAAATAATTAAGATAATAATAAAAACTTATATATATTTATTATTTGAAAAAAAAATTATATAGTTTACATAAGTCATATTTTCTGGAAAAATAAATATAAAATTATATGAGTATATTTCCTAGAAAGAAAATAAATATATGTTATATGATTTTAAGTGAAATAATGATCCTGACACATTATTATTTTGGATAAATTAAGGTAATTATGTTATGGATATATTAATAATAATATGGTGAGTATGAGTTATAGTATTTTGGAAAATATATATATGAAATATATGAACATGTTTTACTGGAAAAAAAAATAAAATCTTAACACTAATATAATTTTGAGGAAATGTAATTATAATATGATTTTCCTTTGAAAAATTATTGTAGGAGTAAATAATTTTAGAAAAGGGGTATACATAATATGAAAATATTTTGGAAATAAATATGGTATTGTATATTCTGAGAAATATTTCACTAAGTATATATATAATAATACCTTTTTGAAAAATAAATAATAATATTTGGTAATTATATTTTGGCAAGTATAATAATTTTATGGAGATGATGACGTATAACCAAGGGGGGTTTAATTTACAATTTATGGCATCATTACATACCTATCATTTGCATCTTATGTGTGCCTTTATTATTTGTTATATAGGAATCGATATCGAGCAGTTCCTGTGAAACCAGCTTTGGACCGATTGATGTTTCTAGAGTTGAGTAATCGGCTAAGGTGAGGTTAAGTAAATATTTATATACTGCCCATGATATCAAGTTGCTGTTTGTTCACTGTGTGTGATGTTTGCTGGTATGATACTACATTCGTGGTTGTGAATGGTTGTTGTGATAAGTATTGTTTGTTGTTGATGTTGATGATGTTAGTGATGATAAATTTACTGTTGTTGTTGTTGTCTGTGAGATTGACATGAATTGAGTACCGGAACATTAATATGTGGAATCTGATGGTTTAGTGGTATTGATAATTATCCGGATGAGCGGAGAGGCTGCGAGCCTGCTCGGGATAATGAGTTGATGGTTGGTTGACAGTATTGTGGTATCAAGAATAAAATGGTAATATTAATAAAATGGAAACACTTAGACATCTAGTAAGTCACGGTTAAATGTTGGAACAGCCAGATGGTAGTCTTACATTTATGGTGCTGGGGGAGAGTGTGCTTGGGGTCTGCTCCCTGTCTGTACCAATTATTGTTTTAGGCGCTGGGAGAGTGTGTGTTTGTGGTCTGCTCCCTGTCTGTGCCAGTTACACGTAGAGGTACTAGGGCGGGGTCCACGGGCTAGTTAGCTTGACTACCAGGCGACGGCCACCATTTAACTTGTAATAGGGGCCCTGATAATAAAATTGGAATAGCGTGTCTAGAATCACAAGTGTGTCATTTAAGGTTCGTGAGAACCTTAGTTAATTGTTGGTGATGTGACTTGGGAATTTACGGTTGCTTGTATATGTATATTTGCTTATGGGTTTTACCCGGTGGGCACTTCGGACTCACCCCTCACCTACGGGCTTTCATCCCGTAGGTTGAGTTATTTGTGGTTCAGGTATGATGCATTCCAGACAGGCTGCGGCGTTATCCCTCGGACAGGACTCGGATCCATTAGATTGCATCAGGTTTTGCATATGTTGATATTGAGAATAAAATTGCTTCCGATGTGCTATGTTTTGGGTCCCCGGGTTTGGGTGACGTGTGTTTGTTATTGGGCCGGTAGGCCAGATTTCTTATGTTGATTTTGATTACATTGGGCCGGTTTCTTCGATTTATACATTGATATTATCTTTAGGCCATTGGGCTGTGTTTCGTGATATATTTACTGTTGTACAGTTCCAGCACGTGTTTACTGAGACTGGTAAATACGGGTCGGGGCGTTTCATATATAGTGTAAATGCTTTACTAGAAAAATATATATATGGTATACCTAAGTAATATTTCTGGAAAAAGATTATTATGTTGGTAATATAATTGTTTGGGGATGTGTTATATCTTTAGAAAATAAATATGCATACCTATATTTATTTTCAGAAAATATGTTATATGAATATATCTTCTGGAAAAAAATACATATAGTATAAGCTTACCTTAATATATATATTTGACAAATAATAATTTTCTGGATATATACATTCATATTTATATTTATATTTAATTTATGTTTCTAGAAAAAAATAAGGAATATGACATAATTGTGAGAATTTAGGTTTAATGACATAATTTATTATATGAAAGTATTTTCTAATATATATAATTTGGTAAGTATTTATTATGGTGATACTTTTACCTTATGGAAAAGAATATATGATATGGTAAATAATAATTTTTATGGAAATATTTTGGAAAGGGTATTATCAAAGTATTATACCGGAATAATAACCGGGTATAAGTATAGTATGGTATTTTGACACATGAATATTAAATGGTGAATTATGATGATAATGGGAATAACCCGGGGGAGTACCGAGTTGGTTTGGTATTTATTTTACGGCATAGAATATTAGTCTGGCATTTGCATATCATCTTATGTGTGCATGTATTACTATTTAATATAGGAGCTGATAACGAGCAGTGTCCCGAGGACCCAGAGCCGGAACAATTTGAGGACTTTCAAGAGTAGGAAAAATTGGCTAAGGTGAGGATGGATAACCTTTGATATGTCGCACATAATACTATGTTTGTTTCTCTGGTAATTGTCTGTTTGATTGGATTGCTGAGCCAATTGAGTTTGATTGTGGTGATTATTGCTGTTTTGGTTGTTGATTAATTGATTGTGGATAATCTGAGATAATTGGACAATTGGAAGTTGTGTTGACGACTTTACTGTCACTTGGAAAGTAGTGGTACGACTAGATGGTTAGAGACTGTTTTGTGGTGGCTATGATCTGGGTTACTCGTGATAAGCATGTCTATGCTTGGGATGTCTATTTCGGATTATTACATTTTTGGGATGTCTATCCTGGATTATTATATTTTTGGGATATCTATCCCTAGGATTTATTTTTTTGGGATGTCGATCCCTGGGCTCTCTTGGTTTGATCTAGCACCCAGAACATGTTAATAACCAGGTACGACCCTAGCTTGTCCAGTGACAGGGCCCTGGAAGATAAAATTGGAAAATTATATTGTCTTTTGGTCTTGGCTCAGTTATGTTCTAGTTGAATATTTGATTTGTCTCTTGCTTGTTTTACTTCGAAAGTATTGTGGTTGCCTGCATATTACTGTTTATCCTTCGTCGGTGAGCATTTCGGACTCACCCCTCGCCTGCGGGGTTTCATCCCGTAGGATGAGTTGCTCAAAGTACAGGTACGTGGTTCGGCCAGCTGCTGTTTCTACTCCACCAGACCCCGGATCCATACCTCCGCTGCATCTCATTCTAAGACTTCCGCTGCTGTATTTTATATGTTGCTGTGTTGCTGTATCATATGTATTCAGTTGTTGATGTTGAACTTTGAGAGTGTTATGGTTGAAAAATGGTCCCCGGGTTCGGGTGACGGATGTTGTATTTAGGATTGCTTTGTACTGTATTTTACATTGTTTGTACTGTCTGCTACTGTAATAGGAATAGTTCTGGCACGAGTTTACCCGGTATGGTAAATATTGGTCGGGGCGCTTCAGTTTGGTAGCGGAGCAGGCAGTAGGTCCTTAGGGTGATAATTGTGCTTGTTTGTTGCCTATATGTGCATAGTCTGGTCATTCTCTTGGCATAACACGCATGCATACATTCTTATATAGGTACGAATGGATCCGGTGGGAGCAAAGCAGCATGCTGAGCAGCATTTGGAAGATGACCAAGTATCGGTTGATCAGCCACAACCAGTCGTGGGTGGACAAGTACCCGCGGTAGTTCCAGCGAACACATCACAGATGATGCACACCATGGCGCAGATCTTACAGCGTCAGGATGCTAGGGATGCCCATTTGGAGGCCAGGGAAGCTCGTGAACAGGAGAATCAAGGACCTGTTGAGGACCCTGTTTACACAAAGTTGTCCAAGCTAGGTCTTGATGCCTTTACAGGGGTTACTAACCCACAGGCAGCTGACGAATGGCTTCGTCAAGTTCACCGAGTGATGTTGAAGCTAAGATGTACAGATGACAGGTGGGCTAGGTATGTTGCATCCATGTTTTGCAATGTTGCTGTGGATTGGTTGGATTCGGCAACACGTGACATGGTGAAACCAGACACCATGCCTTGGACATAGTTTACTGAGATGTTTCGGAGGAAGTTTGTCACAGATGTTTACCAGGACCAGCTCAAGCGATAATTTTTGAGTCTGCGATTGCGAATCGGACAGTCGGTGAACGACTATGAGATCCAGTTTGATCGCTTATCCATCTACGCATTAGAATATGTGTCCACACCAGAGGCCAGATGCAAGCGTTTCTGGGATGGTTTGCGATCATGCATCCAGACAGTTATGGGATGCAAAGTTTATGAGACTTACCAAGATATGCTTGCGGATGCTCTTCGTGCAGAAGTCATCTGGATGGGGAATGAGAGAGAGATGGAAGAAGTTCGGAAGAGGAAATCTGCACAGAGTGCTGGGAATCAGAACAAAAGGTTCCAGAGCACCGGTAACAGGTCAGGGTATGGACAGACTCAATCCATGCTAGTATCTCAGGGTCGAGGATGGAGCAACAGCTACAACAACAATCGTGGGAGTTCATAGACCCAATCTGGAGGGACTTCTTCCTGAGACACTCGCCCTAGACCTCCTCTGACTAGGCTGAGGTGCTTTGAGTGCAATGACGTTGGGCATTACCGGAGTTTATGTCCTAGGTTGGGAAGATCTGGAGTTGCTGTTCCTGCTCACACTGTACAAGCATCAATGGCCAGTGTACCCAGGGGTTCTGGAGTTGGCCGAGGCCGTGGACGAGGAGCTGCTCCTACTCAGACACAGTCGGCCATGAACCAGAGTGCAGCCACTCCGAGGGCATTTATGATCACAGCTGAGGATGATCCCGAGAATGCTGATGTTATTGCAGGTACCTTTATAGGTTTCGGTAGTATTGCATACACTTTGATTGATCCTGGTGCCACACATTCTTTTATCACTCAGAGTTTTGCTATACAACATAGCTGTATGGAAGAGAGTTTAGCAAGTCCGTTGAGGGTTAGGTTACCCGCGGGCATAGTGGTGAGATTAACACAAGAGTGCAAGGATGTTCTCCTTTCATATGACGACGAGGTTTTCTTTGCTCGTCTGGTTGTGATGAATATGGGGGGATTCGACATAATCCTAGGAATGGATTGGTTGTCGAGGTATAATGCCATGGTGAACTGTCGGACCAAGGAAGTGCTGCTGACTTCCGATGGTGGATGACAAGTTTAGGAGAGCTGCTGCTACGTGTAGCATCTCTGCTATGCAGGATTTTGGAGTGAAGTCGCATGGTCCAGATGTTTTATTGAACCACATCACAAGTGAAGATACACGGGATCCTACCCCAGGGGATATATCAGTAGTGAAGGAGTTCATTGATGTTTTCCCAGATGATCTGCCAGGTTTGCCACCCGACAGAGAGGTTGAGTATACCATCGACCTGATGCCAGAAGTCACACCCGTATCGATGGCTCCATACAGGATGGCACCAATAGAGCTCCAAGAGCTGAAGAAGCAGTTGGATGAGCTGTTATTAGAAGGTTTCATCAGACCCAATACTTCACCATGGGGTGCGCCAGTTCTGTTTGTAAAGAAGAAGGATGGTAGCTTACGGATGTGTGTAGATTACCGCCAGTTTAACAAGGTGTCAATTAAGAACAAGTACCCGCTGCCTAGGATTGATGACTTGTTTGACCAGTTACAAGGAGCCACTATGTTTTCCAAGATTGATCTTCGGTCTGGGTATCACCAGATCAAGATTGCAGAGAAGGACATATTGAAGACTACCTTCCGCACACGGTATGGTCATTTTGAGTTCACAGTGGTACCGTTCAGATTGACCAATGCACCAGCAGTGTTCATGTGCTTGATGCACTTGGTCTTGGACGAGTTTTTGGATAAGTTTGTTGTGGTCTTCATCGACGATATCCTCATTTACTCTAAGAGCAATGAGGAACATGAGGAGCATTTGAGGATAATGCTTCAGAGGTTACAGGAGAAGCAGCTGTATGCCGAATTCAGCAAGTGTGCATTTTGGCTTGGAGAAATTTTTTTCCTTGGACATGTGGTAGGCGGGGATGGAATAAAGGTTGACCCTGCCAAAGTGAAGGCCGTGTTGGAATGGGAACCACTTAAGAATGTATCCGAAGTCAGAAGTTTTCCTGGTCATGCAGGATACTATCGGAGGTTCATCGAAGGTTTTTCTTTGATAGCTAGTCCCACGAACAAGCTATTAAGGAAAGAACAGGCGTTTGTTTGAGCCCGGAGTATCAGCAGAGTTTTGAGGAGCTTAATAGGAAACTGACCACGACACCAATTCTGACAGTACCGAAGCCTGGTGTTGAATATGTGTTGTTTTGTGATGCATCGGGACTTGGTTTAGGAGCCGTGCTGATGCAAGAAGGACGAGTGATTGCCTACGCCTCTAGGCAATTGAGGACTCCTGAGAATAATTATCCGACGCATGATCTTGAGATGGCAGCTGTGTTCTTGGGTCTGAAGATTTGGAGACACTACTTATTTGGAGAGAAGTGTCGGATTTTCACCGACCACAAGAGTCTTAAGTACACCATGACTCAGAAGGAGCTTAACCTACGACAGAGACGTTGGGTTGAGTTACTTAATGATTATGATTGTACTATCGAGTATCACCTAGGAAAGGCTAATGTGGTAGCTGATGCCTTGAGCCGGAGACAACCAGAGGATACTTCCATTAGTTACGATGTTCTCGCTTATCGAGTTAAGGAAGTTGGGAGTTGGCTTGACAGTGGATGATACAGGAGCTTTACTAGCACACATGAGTGTCAAGTCTAACCTAAGAGGATGGATAGTGGAGTTACAAGATGGAGATCCCGACCTGGTCAAGCTAAAGGAAGGAGTAAGGAGTGAAAAAGAAGATAAGTTTCGTATAGCTGATGATGGAGCACTGATGATTGGGAAACGGGTATGTGTACCCAATGTCAGTAATCTGCATAGTCAGATCCTGGAAAAAGGTCATATGACACCATATGCGATGCATCCTGGAAGCACCAAGATGTATCAGAACCTGAAGAGCCATTTCTGGTTGCCTCGTATGAAGAGGGATGTAGCTGAGTATGTTGCAAGATGTCTTACTTACCAACAGGTGAAAGCTGAACATCAAGCTCCAGCAGGGAAGTTGAGATCTTTGTCAGTGCCAGAGTGGAAGTGGGAGATGATCACTATGGATTTTGTGATTGGTTTACCGATGACTCGAAGGCAGCATGATGCTATTTGGGTCATCATTGATCGATTAACAAAATCGGCTCATTTCTATCTATCCGCCAAACTGATACCATGGACACATTGACAGGTAAGTATGTTGCGGAGGTTGTGAGACTACATGGGATTCCAAAGTCTATAGTCTCAGACAGGGATCCGAGGTTCACATCACGTTTCTAGAAGAGCTCACAAGCAGCGCTAGGGACCAAGTTGAGCTTCAGCATTGCTTTTCATCCTCAGACAGATGGACAGTCTGTGAGGACTATACAGACACTGAAGGACATGTTGAGGGCTTGTGCACTTAACTTCAGTGGGAGTTGGGATAAGTATCTACCCTTGGCAGAGTTTTCTTATAACAACGGCTACCATTCCAGCATTGGTATGCCACCTTTTGAGGCCCTCTATGGAAGGAAGTGTAGAAGTCCAGTGTGTTGGGATGAAGAAGGTATGAGACTGATCATTGGACCGGAACCAGTCCAACAGACAGTGGACAAGATCTAGAAGGTGAGACAGTGTATGAGAGCTGCTCAGGATCGGCAGAAGAGCTAAGCAGACAAACACCGACGTGAGATGGAGTATAATGTTGGTGAGAAGGTTTTCCTCAGAGTAGCACCTTGGAAAGGTATAATTAGGTTCGACAAGAGAGGAAAGCTGAGCCCAAGGTATATCAGACCTTATAAGATCGTAGAGAGAATTGGACCACTAGCTTACAGGTTGTCTTTACCTGATGAGCTATCACGTATTCATGACGTGTTCCATGTCACTATGCTGAGGAGATAGACCCTAGTCATATTGTGGTCCCAGTGGATGTTGAGGTAGCAGAGGATCTTACCTACACAGAAGTGCCGAAACAGATTCTTGCTCGAGAAGTTCGGTAGTTGTGGAACCGTACCATTCCTTTGGTTAAGGTCAAGTGGAGTAAGCATTCCGCTAACGAGTCTACTTGGGAAGTTGAAGAACACATGCGGTCCCAGTATCCGCATCTCTTCACATAATATGAATGAATTTCGAGGACAAAATTCTTTTAAAGGGGTAGACTGTAACAACCCAGGTAAAATTTATGTTTTTACCAGGACTATAAAAAGTTTTGTACAGTAATTTACCTTATGAAATTAATCTTGGGTAATTATTTCAGGGTAAATTATGCATCGGATTCTGAACCGACCCTTACCTCATGTTCCCGATTTTTCTGCGGATTTTTCGGACCATAGTTGGTATTTTTCTGGTCCAGGAATCTTAAAAAAAGTCAGGTTTAACCTCGAATTATCGGGCCAGAAATTAAGTCAAGGGGGTATTATAGTTATTTTCTGGTCCGGACGGGACACGAGTGCATAATTGAATTATGCAGCCGCCTCCTCTTGTTATGCCTGTGAATGGCTTGTGATGCCCGTGACCTGCTCACCTGTGAAACCCGTGTTTTTCACTTGTTGCCTTCTGCCCTTTTCTGCCTAAAAAAAAGAACCTGCCATCTTCCCTACCTACGCCTGCAACCCATCACCATTTCTTCACTCTTCCTTCTGCACCAATTCTGCCCAGATTTTACACACACAAACCAGCCCTTTCCTGCAACTAAAACAAGAAAAAAAAAAAGAAAGAAAGAAAAAAAAACAAACAACAACACAAAACACCACCGCCGGCCGCCACACCAACACCATCATCAACCACCGTCATCTTCTCCTCTCCACCCAAACCGCCACCACCAACGCCACTACCGAGCCACCAACCGCCTGCACCAACCTCCACCGCCGTCGCTTTCCTTCCTTTTTCGCGACGTGCCACCGCTGCCGCCTTCTACGAGCCGTCAGCCGCCTCGCGTCATGCCATCCAAGTCAAGACGAACCCGACAGATTGAGTTCGCCCGTAGCCGGCCCCCACTCGATCTCCTCCCTGCCGCGGCGACTGACAGAAGCTGCCGCTTCGTGCTGCCTGCAGCTCGCTACGCCGTCGCCTCCCTCCCTCCTTGTGTCGCGCCGCCACGCCTACTCGTCCCGTGCGTCGTCGCCGCCGCCTGCAACCCACACGAGGTGAGCAGAGGTTAAAGACGACCCGATTAAGGGTGACCCGGGTCGGGTTAGGGCTGCACAGGTTGGGCCAGCCCGGGATGGGTCTGGGTTTGCTCCTGGACCTCCTTTCTGGGCTCGCTGGGTAATTGTAAGTTGGGTTCTGGGCTTGAACCTGCGCTTATCTATTTGGCCCAGTCTGGTAATTAAAAAAAAGACAAAAACAAACAAACAGAAATAAAAATAAATAATAATAATAAATATTAAAGAATAAATTTATTCTGGGAAGAAATATATAATGTGGATTATATATGTTTTCTGGAAAAAAAATAATAAATAGTATGTGGCTATATCTTGTGAAAATAAATGGAGTAATTACCCTATTATAACATTTTCAAGAGATTAAGAAAATTATAACATGATTATAGTAAATACTTTAAGGATATATATAGTGTAAATGCTTTACCAGAAATATATATATATGGTATACCTAAGTAATATTTCTGGAAAAAGATTATTATGTTGGTAATATAATTGTTTGGGGATGTATTATCTTTAGAAAATAAATATGCATACCTATATTTATTTTTAGAAAATATGTTATATGAATATATCTTCTGGAAAAAGAATACATATAGTATAAGCTTACCTTAATATATATATTTGACAAATAATAATTTTCTAGATATATATATTCATATTTATATTTATATTTAATTTATGTTGCTAGAAAAAAATAAGGAATATGACATAATTGTGAGAATTTAGGTTTAATGACATAATTTATTATATGAAAGTATTTTCTAATATATATAATTTGGTAAGTATTTATTATGGTGATACTTTTACCTTATGGAAAAGAATATATGATATGGTAAATAATAACTTTTATGGAAATATTTTGGAAAAGGTATTATCAAAGTATTATACCGGAATAATAACCGGGTATAAGTATAGTATGGTATTTCGACACATGAATATTAAATGGTGAATTATGATGATAATGGAAATAACCCGGGGGAGTACCGAGTTGGTTTGGTATTTATTTTACGGCTTACAGTATTAGTCTAGCATTTGCATATGATCTTATGTGTGCATGTATTACTGTTTAATATAGGAGTTGATAGTGACTAGTGTCTCGAGGATCCAGAGCCAGAACAATTTGAGAACTTTCAGGAGTAGGAAAAATCGGCTAAGGTGAGGATGGATAACCTTTGATATGTCGCACATAATACTACGTTTGTTTCTCTGGTAATTGTTTGTTTGATTGGATTGCTGAGCCAATTGAGTTTGATTATGGTGATTATTGCTGTTTTGGTTGTTGATTAATTGATTGTGGATAATCTGGGATAATTGGATAATTGAAAGTTGTGTTGACGACTTTCTTGTCACTTGGAAAGTAGTGGTACGACTAGATGGTTAGAGACTGTTTTCTGGTGGCTATGATCTGGGTTACTCGTGATAAGCATGTCTATCCCGGATTATTATATTTTTGGGATGTCTATCCCTGGGATCTATTTTTTTGGGATGTTGATCCCTGGGCTCTCTTGGTTTGATCTAGCACCTAGAACATGTTAATAACCAGGTACGACCCTAGCTTGTCCAGTGACAGGGCCCCGGAAGATAAAATTGGAAAATTATATTATTTTTTGGTCTTGGCTCAGTTATGTTCTGGTTGAATTTTTGATTTGTGTATGGCTTGTTTTACTTCAAAAGTGTTGTGGTTGCCTGCATATTACTGTTTATCCTTCGTCGGTGAGCACTTCGGACTCACCCCTTGCCTGCGGAGTTTCATCCCGTAGGATGAGTTGCTCGTAGTACAGGTACGTGGTTCGGCCAGCTGCTGTTTCTACTCCACCAGACCCCGGATCCATACCTCCGCTGCATCTCATTCTAAGGCTTCCGCTGCTGTATTTTATATGTTGTTGTGTTGTTGTATCATATGTATTCAGTTGTTGCTGTTGAACTTTGAGAGTGTTATGGTTGAAAAATGGTCCCCGGGTTCGGGTGACGGATGTTGTATTTGGGATTGCTTTGTACTGTATTTTATATTGTATATACTATCTGCTACTGTAATAGGAATCGTTCTGGCACGAGTTTACCCGGTATGGTAAATACGGGAAAGGGCGCTTCATGTGCAGCTCGTGAACACACCACTCACGCCTTCTTTTCTTCCTGCCTTTCCCCTGTACACACACGCCCGAGCCTCACCAGAAACCGAACACACAAACCGTCACTCTCCTTTCTCTCCTCTCCTTTTTCTTTTTTGTTCTTTTCTCTTTTTCCCTTCTCCCCGCGACCTGAGCTGCGCCGACCACACCCGCAGTCACCTTCCACCGCAGGCGTCAGCGTCCTGCCCGTCGCCGCTTACGCTTTCTCCTTCTCCTCCTCCTCACCTCGTTGCCGACGCGACAAGCCGGTCGTGCAACCCGGACGAAGCCGACCCGACGACGTGACGACCCGAGCTCCACCCTCCTCACGTCGCGCCGCCATCTGCGTTCCAAGGTGAGAAAGGCGACTCAGTTAGGATGGGTCACGGGTCGGGTTGACCCGCGAGCTGGGCTTGAGGGTTTGGCTTGGGCTGATGTTGGTTTTGGGCTTGGATGTTTGGGCCTGGGCTGTGTTGGCAGGCTTACTGCGTGGGCCTGGTCCATGTAATAAGCTGGGCCTGACTGTTTGTCCCAGTCCGTAATTAAAAGATAAAAAAAGAGATAATTAAATAAAATCAAGTATATATATTCTGAAAAATTAAATATGGTAATTATTTTTTAGAAAATCTATTAGTATGGATTTTGGTGTTTTGAAAAAAATATGTATATAAATGCATATATATACTTTGATTCTTTGAAATTAGAAAAAATTATATTTTTGTTTTGAAAATTATTATTATTTTTTTGGCATGATATATATATTCTGGAGAATCATATATATGTTATTATTTTTCTAGAAAATTATGAAGCTACATTTGGAAAATGTGTATAGTGCCTTGATTTTGGAAATTATCCCAGTGCCTTGATTGATTTTGGGATGTTTATCCCCGTATATTGAGTTTTTGAATGTTTATCTCTGTGTCTTTTTGGTATAAAGAATAATGGATTAAATAATAAGATGTGATAAGGATGTCAATCCTTGGTTTTGGATTGGGATGTCTATCCCGGTGTTTTGGTTTGGGATGTTGATCCTTGAGATTTGGTTTTTGGATGATGATGATATAATTGTCACGTGGTAAGTAGAGGTACGACCGGATGGTTAGAGACTGTTTTGTGGTGGCCATGATCTGGGTTACTTGTGATGGGCATGTTGATGCCGGTTGAATTGGGATGTTGATCCTTGAGTTTGTTATTGGGATGTTGATCCCGGGTTCTTTTTGATTTGGCACCAGGAACAGGTTGATAACCTGGTATGACCCTAGCTTATCCATGACGGGGTCCGGAAAGATAAAATTGGAAATTGAATTTTTGTTTTAGTCTTTTTGGTCTTGGACCAGTTTTGGGTCGAGTCTTTAGATTGGTATATTTTGGTTGTTATGCATGTTTTCGAGCTTGAGTAATTTATTGTGTTGCATATTGATCGTCTATCCATGGTTGGTAGGCACTTCGGACTCACCCCTCACCTGCGGGCTTTCATCCCGTAGGTTGAGTTATTTGTGGTTCAGGTATGGTGCATTCCAGACAGGCTGCAGCGTTATCCCTTGGACAGGACTTGGATCCATAGTTTGCATCAGTGTCGCATACAGTGTCTTTGTGAGTTTTAAAAGTCTTCCGCTGTGCTGATTATTATTATTGTTGGGCCTTGGGCCGGTTGTGATGTTATTGATGTTCCCGAGTTTGGATGACGGTTTTTATGTTGGGCCGAAGGGTTGGATTTCTGATGTTTATATTTTGGGCTGTTGAGCTAGAGTTTCTGTTGTATACACTGTATGCTGGGCTTTGTTTGGTCGGGTCGTTACAATTCCGGCACGTGTTTACTAAGTACGGTAAATACGGGTCGGGGCGTTTCATTTTGGTAGTGGAGCGGGCGGTAGGTCCTTTGGTGATGTTTTGCTTATTTGTTGTGCATAGCTCGCTCCATATGTTTATTATTTTGCTTTTTTGTCAGTTAGTTAGTACATGATGGATCCAGTCGAGGGACGCCAGCTTGCCATATATTCAAATAAGAGGTAAATGATGCCATAAACATGCAGAAACATAAATATTATTATAACTGATATTATTATTACATTGATATTATTATAAAAATTATTCATCTTTTTGGTACAACATTGACCCTGAAGCTATTGGGGTCATTGTTAATGTTCACCCTGATGCTATCGTTCCACGAGAACCACATGCCGCCCGTGTTGTTCTTGCCAGGAAGCTCGAACCGGTTTGCTGGAGGGAACCGAAGTGGGATGACACCGTGATCGTCTTCAGGCTACCACTGGGTCTTCGTGAGCAGAACCATGTTGGGCTTGTACTGGTTCTTCAGGTCTCTCAGGGTACGCGAAAACTCCTGGGAACGCCTACCGATTCCTCTGCAGTTCCACACCAGCAGTCGGGCCTTTGGCCAAGTTGGGAGTGTCTGAGTGACTCTAGGCATACTCTAGGCAGTCATCGAGAGCTGGTAGTAGGTGCCTTGGTCTAGGAAATGGCAAGTGGGCTCTAGATTGAATTCCTGAAGTCTTTCAGAAATGAAAAACATGACGGAATTGGTCGAGCCGTAGAAGGAGGTCCTTAGGGTGCTTTGGTCCTCTAGGAAGAACGTCTCTTCCATGGGAGTGACGAAGAACCTCGACGAGTAGAGTTCATCGACGAAGACCAGATGAGGCATCCTGCCGAGCTCGTTCGGTAGTTCCTCTGGACGTTCGTTGATCAGGCTGTAGGCCAGCCAGTTTCTTCTGCCTAGGGAGGCACATTCGACGAAGAAAACGGATGATAGAGCAGACATCGTGTTTTGGACGCGTTGGTGTTTTGTTTTCTCTGAGTATTGTGGTTTCTTTTGCCTTAGCGTCTTGTTTGCTTAAAGAGGCTTTGTGGTTTTTGCTTTCCATTGTTTTACCTTTTATAGAAAAATATTTACCTATTTTTCAAAGTATAGACCCCACCTGTTCCCGAAAAGAAAAAAAAAAGAAGAAGAGAAAAAAAAAGAAGAAGAAGAAGGAAATAGAAAAGAAAAGAAGAAGAAAAAAAATAATAAAGTAAAATAAAAGAAAAGGAAAGAGAAAAAAAGAAAAAAAAGAAAGAAAAAAAAGGGGCAGAGAAAAAAAGAAGGCAGGAAAAAAGAAAAAGAAAAAGAAAATAAAATAAAATATTTTTCGGGGATAGGAAAAGTAGATTCTTTTCAAAAAACTCCAAACCGTTTTCAATCTTGAAGGTGTAGCTTTTTGAAAATTTTTTCGTTGCCTCTTTTATTGCTTCATCACTTTATACGTTTTTTGGGCTATAAATGCAAGTGTTTTTCAGCTCGTTTTCATCATACCTTTTTCCTTCACGTTTGGTTACCTTGCTTTATTCTTTTTATGACTTTTTCCTGCATCTTTATCACATGCATCCATGACCGTTGTGGCTAGATTGATGGGACCATACCTCGAGTGGAGTGCATGTGCGACAAGGTTACACCTGTTTGGATGTCATGGAGGGATACAATGTCTGGAAGACGTTTTTGGCTCATGCGGAGTTTGTGGACAAGTGGATATCGTTTCTTTCGAGGGACGCAGGTTGTGCTCGTGATCATTGCCTTGCGAGTTGACGGATGTCTTTTTCACGAGGAAAACCGACGTTACCATTAGCTGTGCATGTTACGTTTCTCGGGATCGAGGATGTTTACGACCGATCTAGAGCGCCGAACATGAAAACATGTTTTGTTTTAACTTCTTTATGTTTTGGTTTTGTCAAACGAGTTTTGTTTTAGCTTCCTTATGTTTGATTTTATATCCTTATTGTTGATTTTTTGTTCTGCATTGAGATGTTTTGTTTTTCTGTTTAACATGAGATTTCGTAACATAAAAGTTTTGACTTAAAAAGGAAAGCTTGTTTTATTTATTTCATAATGTTTTTACAACAGAGAAGTACTCTATTGAGTTACATGCTTCTCAAGGTCTTTTACAAGTTTTTGGATGTTTTTCATGTGAGGGAAGAGTTCTACACACGCCAGTTCTATCTGCATCATCGCCGAGCTGACCTTCCTCAGTGAGACGTTTAGCTGCGATAGTGTCTGCAGTGGAGTGCTGCTTTCAGCCGTTGCTTTGCCCTTCTGATCATCAGCTTCTTTGCCAGCACGCTTCTTTCGCTGTCTGCTGGAAACAACCATGTGCTCTTTCAGACCGATGATGTTTGTCTTGAAGCATTTCTTCGGAGGTTCTTCATCGGAGCTTGTCGGGAAAGCAGTACCACCGATATAGCTGTCATCCTCGGAGTCTGAGGTAGTTCGAGATTGGATTGGAGAGTCCATGGCTGAGAGTGAGTTCTCAGTTATGAGGTTCGGTTTATGTAAGCGGAGGAGATGTCTCTTAAGGGTATAAGCGGTATCTCGCGTTGAGTTTGGACACCTGGTGGAGTATACCAGAAGCTTATCGTGGTAGGACCCATGGATAAGACGGAATTTTGAGGACGAAATTCTTTTTAAGGTGGATAGAATGTAACAGCCCGGGTAAAAATTTAGATTTTTACCGGGACTGTAAAAATCTTTTTACAGTGATTTACCAAAAGAATTAATCTTGGGTAATTAATTCAAGGTAAATCGGGCGTCTTTTTTCGTAACCGAGTCTTTTCCCGTGCTCGAGAATTTTTCGTGGATTTTTCGGACCTAAGTTGGTATTTCTCGGGTCCCGGAATCCTCAGAAAAATTGTATCGGAAAATAGCTAAGGGAGTATTAGTTATCTTCTGGTCCGGTTTGGACACGGCCCTGCATAATTGAGCCGCTCAATTATGCAAGGCGGCGCCTTCTGCTCGCTCGTGATACCCCTGTGCAGCTCATGAACACACCACTCACGCCTCCTTTCCTTCCTGCCTTTCCCCTGCACACACACGCCTGAGCCTCACCAGACACCAAAAACACAAACCGTCACTCTCCTTTCTCTTCCTCTCCTTTCTCTTATTTGTTCTTTTCTCTTTTTCCCTTCTCCCCGCGACCTGAGCTGCGCCGAACACACCCGCAGTCACCTTCCACCGCAGCCGTCAGCGTCCTGCCCGTCGCCGCTTACGCCATCTCCTTCTCCTTCTCCTCACCTCGTCGCCGACGTGACAGGCCGGTCGTGCTACCTGGACGAAGCCGACCCGACGATGCGACGACCCGAGCTCTACCCTCCTCACGTCGCGCCGCCGTCGCCCTCGTCTCCTTCCCCTCGTCGCCTCGCCTTGTGCCGCCGTGCTCGCCGCTCGCCGTCCACAGCAGATCTTTGTCGCGCCGCCATCTGCGTTCCAAGGTGAGGAAGGCGATCCGGTTAGGATGGGTCACGGGTCGGGTTGACCCGCGAGCTGGGCTCGAAGGTTTGGCTTGGGCTGATGTTGGTTTTGGGTTTGGATGTTTGGGCCTGGGCTGTGTTGGCAGGCTTACTGCGTGGGCCTGGTCCATGTAATAAGCTGGGCCTGCACTGTTTGGCCCAGTCCGTAATTAAAAGAAAAAAAAGAGATAATTAAATAAAATCAAGTATATATATTCTGAAAAATTAAATATGGTAATTATTTTGAAAAAATCTATTAGTATGGATTTTGGTGTTTTGAAAAAAATATGTATATAAATGTATATATATTACTCTGATTCTTTGAAATTAAAGAAAATTATATTTTGTTTAGAAAATTATTATTATGTTTTTAGCATGATATATATATTCTGGAAAATCATATATATGTTATTATTTTTCTAAAAAATTATAAAACTACCTTTGGAAAATGTGTATAGTATACATAATTAATATTTCTGAAAATTTATAATAATGTTGATATTAAAATTGCTCGGAAAAGTATTTTACCTTTGGAAAATATATATGCAAACTTATAAATTTGTATTTATTTTCAGAAAATAAGTTATATAATTATATTCTCTGGAAAATGTTTTCCTAAAAATAATAATATTTAGTACTTATATTTTGGCAAGTATAACTGTAACAGCCCGGGTAAAAGTTTTGGATTTTACCCGGGACTGTAAAAGTCTTTTTACCGTGATTTACTGTTGAATTAATCTTGGGTAATTAATTCAAGGTAAATCGAGCGTCGTTTTTTAAAACCGAGGGTTTTCCCGCGGTCGTGATTTTTCCGTGGATTTTTCGGGCCTAAGTTGGTATTTTTCGGGTCCCGGAATTTTCGGAAAAATCACACCGGAAAATTACTAAGGGGGTATCAGTTATTTTTTGGTCCGGACCGGACTCGCTCTGTAATGCAGACAGGCTACATTATTGAGGAATCACATGATGCACAGTGTTGCACAGTACCATCACCGTTTATAAAAGGAAGCCAGGAGAAGGAGAGGAGGAGAGGAAGAAAAGAGAAAGGGGGAGGAAAAAAAAAGAGAGAAAAAGAAAAGAAAAGAGAGAAAAAGAAAAAAAGAAAAAAGAAAAAATAATAAACAGAAAAAAATAATAAAAAAACAGAGAGAGGGAGAAAAAAAAGAGAGAAATGAAAATAAAAAAAAATAAATAAAAAAAAAAACAGAACAGAAAATCGGAAAAAAGAAGAAAATAGAAAGAAAAAAAAAGAAAAAAAAATAAAATGCAGAAAGCTCGTGAACAGTACGCCACCTTCCCCCTCCTCCCGTCACTGTTCAACCCGTGGCGTTCGACGTCGCTACTCGACGCACCACCGACATCATCGATCTCGCCACGTCGTCGCCTATCGACCGCCGCTGACCCCGTCGTCTTCCGCCTACCGACGCGCCTCCAGCCGCCTTAGACCCGAGGAGCAGACCCGTCGGATCTGCCCTTTGTGTCGCTGCTGACGACGAAGCCCAGCAGCCGCAGCAGCGAGCCACCACCGCGACACCGCGTCGCCTTGCTCGTCGCGCCACCGAGTCTGTGTCGCCTGCATCAGTCCGTGCCGTCGCCGTCGCCCTCAAGGTGAGCACTCGTGGGTTGCAACGACCCGTTTCCTTCGGGCGGGTCGCGAACCTGGGTATTTTCTTAATGGGCTGATGTGTTGGGTTGGGTCTCGCGGATTGGGCCTGGGCAGTGGGCCTCGCCTTGTTGGGTTGTTTCTGTTTCTGGGCTGGGCATGGGCTCACTGTTCATGGCCCAGTCCGGTTAAAAGAAAAATAATAAAAATAATATATATATATGTATATATGTATATAGGTATTTATTTATATTCTGGTATATAATTTTGGAAAAAAATTATATACTTACTTTGAAAAAATTATGGCCAATTTAATTCTGGTATTTTGAGGAAAATATAAATATATATACTTTGGTAAATAATTAAGTTATATTTTGGAGAAAAACTAATATTATTTGGAAAAATATATAAATATCATGAAATTAATTCCTGGAAATTTTATATACATATATTATTTTGCCTGGAAAATTGTGGTTGTGGAAATTATATATATATGTACTTTGAAAATTAAAGATGATTATATTTTATGTTGGAAAATATTATTATGTATATTTAGAAAAAGATAAATACTATATATATAATTCTGGAAATTATAAATACGTTATTATTTTTTTGGAAAAATTAAGGAGATTATAATTTTGTAAAATTATAATTATTTTATGAAAATTATTTTGAAAAGAGTTTTAATTAAAGTATGCTACCGAAATTATATTCGGATATACGTACGGTATAAAATTTTCGGCAAATGGAAGTAATAAAGGATAAGAACCGGGATGGGGTATTTCGCAGTTTTGGCATCATAGTATACCGATTATGTGCATTTATGTGTATATATTGTCTTGTGGTATAGGTTCGGATATCTGGCAGTTTCCCGAGGAGCCGGCATCGGACCGGTCATTGTTTCCGGAGTTGAGTAATCGGCAAGGTGAGGATGGATTTCCTTCAATATGTGCCTGTATTACTCGGTTATTGTGCTTGATGTTATTTGCATTGTTGATGATTGCATTTGTTGTGATTATTGTCGGGATGTTTATCCCAGTATTTTGATTTGGTATTTTTGGGATGTTTATCCCCGTGTTGATTTTCTGTGTCTTTTGGTTCAAGGTATAAATTGGATTAATAATAAATTGAGTTAAGGATGTCGATCCTTGGTTGTGGATGGGATGTCTATCCCGGTATTTTGGTTAGGGATGTCGATCCTTGTAAGATTTGATTTTGATGATCATAATATAATTGTCACGTGATAAGTAGTGGTACGACTCGATGGTTTAAGACTGTTTCGTGGTGGCCGTGACCTGGGTTACTTGTGATAAGCATGTCTATGCTTGGGATGTCTATCCCGTGATTATTTTTGGGATGTTGATCCCTGGGTTCTCTGGAGTTGGTCTGGCACCCGGAATATGTTGATAACCAGGTCTGACCGCTAGCTTATCCGTGACGGGGCCCGGAAAAGATAAAATTGGAAATTGGTTTTATTTGAGTCTTTTGACTTGTTTTATTTTGGCGGTTTTTCCTTGTTTTCGACTTGAGTAATTTTAGTGTGCATATTGATTGTCTTTCCTTCGTCGGTGAGCACTTCGGACTCACCCCTCACCTGCGGGCTTTCATCCCGTAGGATGAGTTATTTGTGGTATAGGATTGGTGCATTCCAGACAGGCTGCGGCGTTATCCCTTGGACAGGGCTCGGATCCATAGTTTGCATCAGTGTCGCATACAGTGTTTTTTGTGAGTTATTAAGTCTTCCGCTGTGCATTTTATTGATATTATTGGGCCATTGGGCCGGTTATGATGATTGTTGTTGTTTTTATTTTAGGCTGTTGAGCCCGAGTTACTGTTGTATACACTGTATGCTTGGCATTATTTGGTCAGGTTGTTACAGTTCCGGCACGTGTTTACTGTGTACGGTAAATACGGGTCGGGGCGTTTCAATAACATTTTATGGAAATAATTTCGGGATAAATATATATAAGTTATAGTTTCCAGAAAAATTATGATGTTTATTATTTTGGAAAAAAATAATTATTTTATGAAAATATTTTGAAAAGAATTTTATTAACGATTATTACGTACGATATGGTTTTTTCGAAAAAGGTTTAATAACGATAATGAAAAAGATAAAGGATATGCAATCGAGCCGGTTTATATTTATTTTGCAGTATAGCATCATAGTATACCGATTATGTGCATTTGTGTGAGCATGTTGTTTTGTTGTAAAGGTTATGATATCGGGCAGTTTCCCGAGGAGCCGGCTTGGGACCGGTTATTGTCTTCAGAGTTGAGTAATCGGCTAAGGTGAGGATGGATTTCCTTCGATATGTGCCTATATTACTCGGTTGTTGTGTTTGATGATTGTTGCACTGTTGAGTGTTGCATTTGCTGTGGTTTGATTCGGGATGTTTATCCCAATGCCTTGATTGATTTTGGGATGTTTATCCCCGTGTATTGAGTTTTTGGATGTTTATCTCTGTGTCTTTTTGGTATAAAGAATAATGGATTAAATAATAAGAAGTGATAAGGATGCCAATCCTTGGTTTTGGATTGGGATGTCTATCCCGGTGTTTTGGTTAGGGATGTTGATCTCTGGGATTTGGTTTCTGGATGATGATGATATAATTGTCACGTGGTAAGTAGAGGTACGACCGGATGGTTAGAGACTGTTTTGTGGTGGCCATGATCTGGGTTACTTGTGATGGGCATGTTGATGCCGGTTGAATTAGGATGTTGATCCCTGAGTTTGTTATTGGGATGTTGATCCCGGGTTCTTTTTGATCTGGCACCAGGAACAGGTTGATAACCTGGTACGACCCTAGCTTATCCGTGACGGGGCATGGAAAGATAAAATTGGAAATTGGATTTTTGTTTTGGTCTTGGACCAATTTTGGGTCGAGTCTTTGGATTGGTATATTTTGGCTGTTATGTCTGTTTTCGACCTCGAGTAATTTATAGTGTTGCATATTGATTGTCTATCCGTGGTTGGTGGGCACTTCGGACTCACCCCTCACCTGCGGGCTTTCATCCCGTAGGTTGAGTTATTTGTGGTTCAGGTATGGTGCATTCCAGACAGGCTGCGGCGTTATCCCTTGGACAGGACTTGGATCCATAGTTTGCATCAGTGTCGCATACAGTGCCTTTGTGAGTTTTAAAAGTCTTCTGATGCGCTGATTATTATTATTGTTGGGCCTTAGGCCGGTTGTGATGTTATTGATGTTCCCGAGTTTGGATGACGGTTTTTATGTTGGGCCGAAGGGTCAGATTTCTGATGTTTATATTTTGGGCTGTTGAGCCAGAGTTTCTGTTATATACACTGTATGCTGGACTTTGTTTGGTGGGGTCGTTACAGTTCCGGCACGTGTTTACTAAGTATGGTAAATACGGGTCGGGGCGTTTCACCAAGAACTTAATATTCTAATACAAAAATCAATTTTAAATAATATATATCCGTTTGTTCAAAAGTATCAAAAAAATTATTGCCTAATTATATATAAGTTCTTGTCAAGTTAATGATTACTGTATAAATCTTTATTTATATTTTCTCCATAGCTATTAAAAATTTTAAAAATAGCTTTTTCCCAAAAGAGTAATCATGAAGAAGAAAAATCACAAGAGCTCATTGTTGGGTTAAGGTAATTAACATGTGCATTAGTAATTAATTAATTAGCCAATTAGTGCTAATTAATATTTTAAACTAATTACCTAACCATGTGCTTAATTGGTTTTGATTAATGACAAGCTAGGTTTATGAATACTTTAATTCATAACCCAAACCCTTGAATTAAATAATGAAATCTGATTTTTTAAGGTTTGAGGTTAGTGGGATTGGTATGTGTGCTAGTGGTATTATTTTAATGGGTTAATGTCTCTTTCATCCCTATGGACCACATTGGATTTCTTACATGGAGAAACTCCTAGACCCTATAAACTGGAAATCTAGCATGATTCAACTTAGAAAATATTTGTTTATTGATCTCGGCAGGAATAAGAAAGATTCATCTCGATTTAGCCCAAACCTAGGGCCATCAAACCTAAGTATCTGTCCAACCTGTGCTGGTTTTCTGGAACTTTGAGTCAACTTGTTGGAGGCGCTCCTATGCTCTATAATTCTGTTACCTAGCCTAACTTAACTCAGAAAATGTTGGACTAAAGATCTGGGTAGGTCTCATAACAGATAGATTCGAATCTGACTAATCTAGGATCATCAAATATAGGAGTCTGTCCAGCATATGGTCAGTCCACCCAACAGGGGCTGATTTTCTTTAACTTTAGAACCATTTGTTGAAGACATTCCCATAATCTATAAACCTGGAACCTATCCTACTCTAACTCAGAAAATGTTTAACTAAAGATTTGGGCAGGTTTCACAACGGATAGATTCGAATCTGATCAACCTAGGATCTCCAAACCTAGGAGTCTACTAAGCTTTGGCTGACTCTCTTGTACTTTGGAGTCATCTGTTGGAGGCGCTCCTATGAGCACAAACCCCGCAAGTTTGTTTCTCTTTGTTCTGCAGGTATTTGTTTAAAGGACTGCAAAGCTCTCACAATGACTCATTCTGATTCAGTCCAACATTAAAGAATCAAACATAGGTAGCGGCTCAGCATATGCAGACAACTTTCTGGAATTTGAAGTGATGAACGTTTTGGCGCCAGTGATGTCATTTCTCGAGGTAGCAGAAAATGACATCTAGCTATTGGATGATGAGGCTACCACTACCCCCAGCCTCTATAAATTGAAGGAAGACTGAAGAACTCAAGTGAGAGCTGTTATTACGAAGTCTTGACATCATACTACTTGAGTTATACTTGCAGTTCTCGAAAGGAGCCTAAATTGAGTGCTATCTATAGGGCTAAAGAGTTGAGCTTAATTGTACATCTTCTTGACTTTGTCATTGAAGATTCCTTGTGTGAGATCAAACACACCTTAGTGGGAACTTGGGATTAGTTTGCTAAGTTGGGATTCAACAAACCGGGGAGGTTTGTGGTGTGTGATAGGTTTGAGCTTAGCCTAGGAAAAAGCTTGTGGTTGAACCCGTAAAAGCCACGGTATAGCGAAGGTTAGAAATCTCAAGGTGGACTCCTTGAGTAGTGGATGTAGTCCTTAGTGGCGAACCACTCTAAATCACTGTGCCAATCTCTCTAACCTTTCTCTCTTAAGTGTGTATTAGTGCTCATAATCTACAGACACGAGTCCAAGAAGGATTTGGCATCAACCGTGCCAAATTAGTGATTGATCGAAAAGGGGCTAATTCACCCCCCCTCTTAGCCAAATTGGGGCTACAATTGGTAGCGAAGCAAGGATCTCTGTTGTTTGATTAACCTCCTGGAGAAAAAGATCATGGCATTCGAGGGAAACAACATCAACAATGCTCCATACTTCAATGGGTTAAACTTTGACCATTACAAATTGCACATGAAGACTTTCCTTGAAGGAAAGGATTTGGAGATGTGGCAAATAGTGAGCACACCCCACGCATGTCCAGCTAAAGATATGCAGCATTGGAGTGGAGAAGAAATGAAAAGGGCGAAGCTAGATGCACAAGCTAAAAATGCTCTCCTATGTGGCATTAGCCAAGCCGAGTTTGAACGAGTGTGTTCATGCAACACTGCACATGAGATTTAGAGTCTTCTTTGTATAGCTCATGAGGGCACCAATCAAGTTAAAGAATCCAAGATGAACAGACTCATGAGAGACTTCGAGCTATTCCAAATGAGAGGTAACGAGTCCATTCAAGACCTAGACACAAGGTTCACAATTTTATGCAACAACTTTGCATGTCTAGGGAAAGTGTTCACAACAAAGGAGAAGGTAACCAAAATCCTTAGAACACTTCCGGCTGAATGGGAACCCAAAGTCACAGCTATTGAGGAAGCCAAAGAAGTAAATATGCTTACCTACAATGAGCTTATGGGAAAACTCATTGTGTATGGCTCAAAATTTGAAGAAGAAGCCAAAAAGAAGAAAGAGTTAGCTTTCAACACACATAAGGATGATTTTGAGAGTGATTCAGACATAGCTCTTGTCACCCATGAATTCGTTAAGCTCCTCAAGAAAAGAAATCAAAGAGAAAGAAGCTCTATATGAGTCAAACTTGAAGAACCAAAAGAAGATTAACTTTTTTGCTATGGATGCAATCGCCCCGGACATATTAAAGCGGATTGTCCCTTGCAAAGAAAATCCAAGTTTGAAGCTTCTAAAAGCAATGGAAAGAAGGAAATGGCAGCATGGGATGATTTAGATTCTGAGAGTGATTCAGAACAAGAAGAAGTTGCCAAAACGTATCTCATGGCAAGAGATAACGATGAGGTAAGTAATTCTAACTCCTCTGAATATGATTTTGATAACATACAAGATGCATATGATGAGCTATTTAGAAGCTTTAAGAAAATGGCCAAAGAAAACATTCAGCTTAAAAGGAAAATCCAGGTCTTAAAGTCAGAAAAATTAGATCAACAAGCTAGCTGTGATAAGTTGAATGATGAACTGATTTCATGTTCATCTGGCATAGACAATGCCAAAACAAAGCATGATGCACTGGCCAGTGCTTATAGCGAACTTGAGAAGAAAAGTATGGCCAACCAGGAACTATGTGATAATGTTTTGAAAGAAAACAGTAAGCCAACTAAACATTGTGAGTATCTAAATGACATGCTAAAGAAGTTCGAGTCTGGAAGTAAAGGATTAGATATGATTCTCGGACAGCAAAGACATACTCTTCAAAAGGTAGGTCTAGGAGCAACTTATAATGTCTTTGAGAGTAAGAAAGTTCATAATCATGCTCAAGAGTGAACCCAGAAGCTCTTCATCACAAAGAAATATTTTTATTTAATCTGATGAGAGTCATAAGAGTCACATTAACTGTCACTATTGCAATCGAATTGGACATGGCATCAAGAGTTGCATATTTAGAAAGAAGAATTGTCCAATAAAGTTTATGTGGGTACCTAAAGGTACCAAAACTAACCTCCAAGGACCCAAGCTTTTGTGGGTACCAAAAACCTGATTATTCTGCAGGAAAAGAGGGATCAATGGGTACTCGATGGTGGATGCTCAAGATACATGACCGGATACCCATGTATGTTCACATCCCTCTACTCGATAGGCCAACGATCTGGCATCTTCGGTGCCAAATCGAAAGGCAAAGTTCAGGGTATAGGTAATGTTGGTAAGGATCTTATAAATTAACATGTGCGATTTGTTGATTATCTGAAGTTTAATATCTTGAGCATAAGACAACTCTGTGATTGTGGTCATAAGTTACCTTTGAGGTAATGGATGTTCAGTAACTAGCCTAGAGAATAACTACACTATCTTCACGGGAAAAGGCAAAAAAAATAAAAATCTACACTCCATTAACATATGTGATGTTGCTAATCTCGTGAACAAGTGTTTTAGTGTAAGTACATAAATTCTTGAGCTTTGGCATAAAAGATTGGGATATGCTCACATGGAACTCATGTCAAACCTACTAATGAATGAGCTTATAAGAGGACTTCCATCAATGAAGCTTGAAAAAGAAAGGCTATACCGAGCTTGTCAACTAGGCAAATAATCCAAAAGCTCTTTCAAGCCTAAAAAAGCTCTAGCAACATCTCGACCATTGGAACTTTTATATCTTGATCTTTTTAGGCCAATGAGGATGGTAAGTCTGAGAGGTAAGTAATATACCTTTGTTATTGAGGATGATTATTCACACTTTACTTGGGTAATCTTTCAAGCTCAAAAGGATTATGTTCTTCATGAGTTTGCATCCTTAGTTAGAAAGCTACAGAATGAGAAAGGGTATAAGTTAACACAAATTAGAAGTGATCATGGAAGAAAATTTGATAATATAGTCTTTAATCACTTCTGTGAAGAAAATGGCACCAACCATACCTTTTCGGCTCTTAGAACTCCTCAATAAAATGGGTTAGTGGAAAGGAAGAACCAAACCTTGCAAGAGATGGCAAGAACCATGCTAAATGAACATAATCTTCCCATTTATTTCTGTGTTAAAGCATTAAACATAGCATGCTACATTGTTATTAGAGTATCTATAAGATCCACACTAGAATAGACCCTTTTGAGATTTGGAATGATAGAAAACCAAACATTAGCTACTTTAAGGTTTTCGGGTCAAATTGCTTCATACTGAATACAAAGGATACACTTGGTAAATTTGATGCAAAATTTGATGGAGTGTTCCTTGGTTGTTCAACTAAAAGTAAAGCCTACCGAGTCTACAATAAGAGGTCATAAATTGTAGAGGAATCTGTGCATGTTGTTTTTAATGAATTTGTTGCTACTAACAATTCAGAAGATGGTATGGAAGTGGATAATCAAAATCCACATATTTAAAGAGCAATAAAGCAGGAAGCAGAAAAACAAGAAGACAACAACAAAGAAATTCCAGCTCCATCAAATGAGATTGATGCGCTTGAGCAAAAACCTACATCCAGTAAAGTACAACCACATTTGGCATCGAAGGTGCCAAAAGGTCTTTCAAGATATGCCATCATAGTGATCCAACAAGAGGAGTATCAACTCGATCATCAATCCACAACATCAATTCACATCAGGCGTTTCTCTCACAAATAGAGCCAAAGAATGTTGCTGATGCCATAAGTGATGAAAATTGGATTATGGCTATGCAAGAAAAGCTAAACCAATTTGTGAGAAGTGATGTTTGGGAATTGGTGGAAAGACCAAGTGATCATCCCGTGATTGGCACAAAGTGGGTATTCAGAAACAAGCTGGATGAAGCTAAAATTGTTAAATGGAATAAAGCCAGACTTGTTGCTCAAGGATACAATCAAGGAGAAGGAGTTGCATTTGATGAGACTTTTACTCCCGTGGCAAGACTTGAGTCAATTCGGATGCTCTTGGCATTTGCCTCCCACAAGTCATTCGAGTTCTATCAAATGGATGTAAAAAGTGCTTTCCTAGATGGATTCATCATGGATGAAGTGTATGTTGAGCAACCTCCCGAATTTGAGAACTTTAAACATCCCAACCATGTGTTCAAATTGAAGAAAGCACTATATGGTTTGATGTAAGCACCAAGGATTTGAATTTGAAATGTTGATGCACAGTGAATTCGAGATGAGCATGATTGGAGAATTAACCTTCTTTCTCGGATTCCAAGTCAAGCAACAAAGAGACGGGATATTCATAAGTCAAACAAAGTACACCGAGGAGTTACTGAAACGTTTCGGCATGGACGGTGCCAAAACGAGTCCTACTCCCATGACCACATCAACTAAGTTAGACAAAGATGAACAAGGTAAAGATATGGACATAAAGACCTACAAAGGTATGATTGGAAGTCTTCTTTACCTTACTGCTACTAGACCTGATATCGTATTCAGTGTTTGTCTATGTGCTAGATTCCAAGCATGTCCTAAGGAGTCCCATTTGCGTGCTATAAAATGAATCTTTAAATACTTGAAAGGAAATCCATCTTTAGAACTTTGGTATCCTAGGACTGATGTGTTTGAATTAATTGGGTACTCTAATCCTGACTCTATTGCATACATTCTTAACAAAAAAAGCACCAGCAGTACTTGCCAATTCTTAGGACAATCACTTGTTTCATGGGCTAGTTTGAAATAAACTTTGCTTGATTATGGTCTTACATATAATAATGTGCCTATTTTATGTGATAGTTCAAGTGCCATAAACCTTACAAAGAACCCGGTTCAACATTGAAGAACTAAACACATTGAAATTAGGCATCATTTTATTTGAGATTATGTGCTTAAGAAGGATATAATGCTTGATTTTATCCAAAAAGAGAATCAATTAGTAGACATATCTATAAAGCCCTTGAAGGAGGACTAGTCTAACAAGATTCAGTTGGAGCTTGGCATGCACAATTTCCCACAATCCAAGCATATATCAGGTGATATTTCTCCTTAATTTATGTTGAATCATGCATCACATTCACACATTTCACTAGATATATGTTTGGGGCTAAGATGATATGTCAAAGCGAAGTGCTCATATGATCATCAATCAAGCATTCCAAAAGAGGAAAGAAAAAGAAGAGAAGAAGGGCCTGGCAGATTTTGTTGGGTGCAAACTAGGTTTGGTCCATGGTTTATGGAAAAGAAAAATATTTTTAAGATGGAAGGATGTGATTTCGGTGAAAGGATACAACTTGCAAGAGGGCTTTAATGATCATCAATCGAGCATGCTAAAAGAGTTAGGAAAAAGGAAAGTGCATTGGAGTGACAAAAATTGTTAGGTAAAAATAAGCAGGTGCTATGGTTACTAAAAAAACAAAAATTTGGTTTGAAGAAAGAGTGTGGACTCGGTTGGAAGGAAACTAGCTGTTAAAGTTTTGTGGGAAAGTGTGAAAAGCTTAGCAAATGGAAGAAGAAATATAGGGGAGATGAAGAGAAAAGCTGGAGGACATAGATCCTAGAAAGGTGGAACCTAGGGCGGATTGTCATAGAAAGAGCCCCAAGCTTGGCAACTCATTATTATCCACCGAGTTTTTCTCTCTTCCATTACTCAGATTCTAAATCTCTAGTTATTACACTTAACCCACTTTCCCTACTTATTCCCACTAACCTGCAGTTACTAATTTTAAATTTCATTCATTCAAAATAATTGTCATATTCCCATTAATTAGTCATTAATATGGAAAAAATGAGTGATACTTCAAAAATCCTTATAAGGAAAGAGAGTGAGAATTCTGCTAAAATCCTCAACCGATCCTTATACTTTAAACTCTCTCTTTCAATTCAACCACCAGAGCTCCAAAATGCGAAAGCCTTCCTACTCTAAACACAAAAAAGCCTTAATCTAGTCTTCACTAAAGAAAAGATAGCTTTGCAGCCTTGCAGGTCTTCAATTGATATGGCAACATCGGTGCCAAATCCACCTGCGATTCAAGATGAACCTCAATTGCACCTTGTCAACCTAAAGAATTCACAAAATCCACCACTTGAGCCCAAAACCACTATGGAAACGGTTGACTCGCCATCAATGACATTATGAGCAGTACAGAATTCCAAAGGATAAAATAGATCTGATTGGTTTCTTTGCTGAAAAGAGAAGAAGTATAGAAATTGCTCTTGCACCTTCATCCTTATTGGAATAATTTTTTAGGGAATATGAGGAGAGTCTTGGTGTTCCTAAGCAAAGAAGGTTGTTGTTGGTAAAGCTAGAAAGGATGCCAAGTATGAGGATATGTCAACAAACCACAAGATCTTGTTGTACTTCATCACATGAGTACTCACTCCTCGACATGGCTACCAAACCACTTTGAAGACCTATGATGTGTGGCTATAAGAGTGTTTTCTGAGCAATACTTTATTAAATTACACATCATTCTCCATCACATGTTGCTACACAAAAAGAGACCTTATGAGAGTTTAATCATACTTATTGTGCAACATGCCAATGTGGTTCCCACAAATGATCATCTATCAGATTTCTTATGCACTTTAACTCTCTCCCATATGCGTATCAAGAAGATTATGCAAGGTGTGTTCTATCTCACACAACTAAGCTCATCCAAGGATACATGAGTTGAGGCAGTAATTGAAGAGGTGAAATATGTGGAGGAAGAAATTCTAAAAATTAAGGGGATGGTTTCTAAGATGATGGATCTGTAGGAGGCACAATTGCACTTGCTTGTGAACCACTTTCTTCCGGATGCTAATGTGCTCTCTGCCTCGGATTCCTCCTCTAAAAAGGATGCTACTGATGATGAATCCAATGAGTAACCTTTCTTTAAGATCTAATGCCCAATTAGGTCCATGCATTTTCATTTTTAAACATTGCTTGCATCATGTTTCGATTCTGTTTATGCTTTAGTTTGGTTATTTTGAATGTTTCTGGATATTATGGTTTTATGTTCGTGCTGGCACTGCTAATGCCAGATCGTCTGGATATTTGGTGAACTGCTTTATGCTTTATATCAATGGTGTTCTATTATCTTGGTTGATCTTTATGCATGATAATGATCTTTTCCTCCCTTATACTAATTTTTGGTGATGCCAAAAGGGAGAGAAAAGTAGAATGTGTGTGAAAAACACACAATGATTTATGTTTATTTCGATATCATCTTATGCTTATACTATGATTGATTATGCTTATTGATATCGATTGATTTCTTATTGCTCTTACTTATCTCTATTCCTCTAATAATTAGTGCTTACATTGGAAAAATCTTTACGATAGGGGAAGCATAGATTAAGGGGAAGTATCATAGGTTGAGGGGGAGCTTAAACTTTAAACCGTTTTAAACCCTCACATACTTGAGTTTTTCATATATGTTTGTCATCATAAAAAAGGGGGAGAATGTTGGGTTAAGGTAATTAACATGTGCATTAGTGATTAATTAATTAGCCAATTAGTACTAACTAATATTTTAATCTAATTATCTAACCATGTGCTTAATTAGTTTTGATTAATGACAAACTAGTTTTATGAATATTTTAATCCGTAACCCAAACCCTTGAATTAAATAATAAAATCTGATTTTTTAAGGTTTGAGGTTAGTGAGATTGGTATGTGTGCTAGTGGTATTATTTTAATGGGTTAATGTCTCTTTCATGCCTATAGACCACAATGGATTTCTTACAACTTTGAGGCAAATGTTGAAGATGCTCCTGGACCCTAAAAACCAAAAATCTAGCATGATTCAACTTAGAAAATGTTTGTTCATTGATCTGGGCAGGAGTAAGAAAGATTCATCTCGATTTAGCCCAAACCTAGGGCCATCAAACCTAGGTATTTGTCCAACCTGTGCTGATTTTCTGGAACTTTGAGGCAACTTGTTGGAGGCGCTTCTATGCTCTATAAATCTGTTACCTAGCCTAACTTAACTCAGAAAATGTTGGACTAAAGATCTGGGTAGGTCCCACAACAGATAGACTCAAATTTGACTAACCTAGGACCACCAAACATTGGTGTCTGTCCAGCAGATGGTCAGTCCACCCAGCAGGGGCTAATTTTCTTTAATTTTGGAACCATTTGTTGAAGACATTCCCATAATCTATAAACCTGGAACCTAGCATACTCTAACTCAGAAAATGTTTAACTAATGATTTGGGCAGGTTTCACAATGGATAGATTTGAATCTGATCAACCTCGGATCTCAAAACCTAGGAGTCTGCTAAGCTTTGGCTGACTCTCTTGTACTTTGGAGCCATCTGTTGGAGGCGCTCCTATGAGCACAAAACCCGTAAGTTTGTTTCTCTCTGTTCTGCAGGTATTTGTTTATAGGACTACAAAGCTCTCACAACGAATCTTTCCGATTCAGTCCAACATTAGAGAATCAAACATAGGCAGCGGCTCAGTATATGCAGACCACTTTCTGCAATTTAAAGTGATGAACATTTTGGCGCCAATGATGCCAAATCTCGAGGTAGCAGAAAGTGACATCTAGTCGTTGGATGATGAGGCTACCACTTCCCCCAGCCTCTATAAATGGAAGGAAGACTGAATAACTCAAGTGAGAGCTGCTATTACGTAGTCTTGACAGCATACTACTTGAGTTATACTTATAGTTCTCCAAAAGAGCTAAATTGAGTGCTATCTATAAGGCTAAAGAGTTGAGCTTAATTGTACACCTTCTTGACTTTGTCATTGAAGATTTCTTGTGTGTGATCAAACACACCTTAGTGGGAACTTGGGATTAGTTTGCTAAGGTGGGATTCAACAAACCGGGGAGGTTTATGGTGAGTGATAGGTTTGAGCTTAGCCTAGGAAAAAGCTTGTAAAAGGTTGTGGTTGAACCCGTAAAAGCCACGGTATAGTGAAGGTTAGAAATCTAAAAGTGGACTCCTTGAGTAGTGGATGTAGTGCTTAGTGGTGAACCACTCTAAATCACTATGCCATTCTCTCTAACCTTCCTCTCTTAAGGGTGTATTAGTGTGTGCATTAGTGCTCATAATCTGCAGACCCGAGTCCAAGAAGGATTTGGCATCAACCGTGCCAAATCAATAATTGATCGAAAAGGGGCTAATTCACCCCCCCTCTTAGCCAAATTGGGCCTATACTCATGACATATGTATTTGTAATTTATTGTCAAAATAATGTGTATCTGTCTGTTTGGATTTTATATATAAGTTCTTTTCAAGATTAAGATTAATACTGCACCACGTGGATTAAAAAATATAACACTATGTCACGTGCGTCTCACGTGCAGAAAAAACTAGTACTATATAAAAGCACCAACTCTAGAAAAGTCGGTAAATTGATCCCATTATCCTTCATTATTTAAAATTGACTCAATTATCCTTTATTAATTAATTATTATTATTATTGATGTGGTATTTGGGAAAGGCACAAACAAAGATTAAAAAAAAAAACGTATATTATTATAGCATTTGTTATCGTACCTACTTACCCTCATGTGATACGTCTATCAGATTCCATGTATTTGTTTTGGATGAAAAAAAACTCGGCTGTAAATGAACAGTACTTATCATGTTTATCTTCATCTAATAATAATCTATATCTATCTATACTATATATAAAAGCGCGAAGTCCCAAAACTTACGAAATTAAAATACCAAAATGCCCTCCTCTTTCTATTATAATTAAAGGCATAATAGTCATTTTAAAAACTTGCTATACATAATTATTAAAAAATTGCTACGTACATATCGCTATATAGATATTATATTATATTAGCATTACCGACCGAATACAATTGTAAATCTTTAAAAATTGCTACGTACATATCGCTATATAGATATTATATTATATTAGCATTACCGACCGAATACAATTATCAATCTTTAAAAGTTGCTACATACATATCGCTATATACATATTATCAGTGGCGAAGCTAGCTAGGAAAAATTTTTAGGGGGTCCAAAGTATGAAAATTCGACATTTGCATTAGTATATTTTTCTCTTGTTGTTGATTTGTTTTTTCTTTAAAGAATGAATCAATTATCTTAAATTTGCTCATATGCAAAATATAAAATCTGAAATTAAATAATTATTCTATTAAATTTAACTTGAATCAAATAAATAATATAATAATAATTTTTGAAAAAACATATAAATATCGTGTGCCTGCCGACGAGAATGCCCGAGGGTATGCCACAGCCGCCGGAATGCATCGTACCTGTACCACAAATAACTCAACCTACGGGAAGAAACCCCGCAGGCGAGGGGTGAGTCCGAAACGCTCACCGGTGAAAAAATGCACAATCGTGGATAAACAACAAAATGTAACACTATAAAACTCAAGGTAAACAGGCAACAACAGCCACAACATACCCAACCAAAGACTCGATCCGACCATACCAAAGACTGCACCAAGACTGCACCAAGGCTAAAAGATATTAATTATATTACCAATTTTTATCTTCGGGTCCCGTCACGGATAAGCTAGGGTCGAACGAAGTTATCAACCTGTTTCTGGTGCCATACCTAAACCAAACCCGGGATCAACATCCCAAAACCAGAACCAGGGGTCAACACCCCAATATCAAACCGGCATCAACATGCCCATCACAAATAACCAGGTCATGGCCACCACAAAACAGTCTCTAACCATCCGGTCGCACCACTACTTACCACGTGAGAATTATATCATCATCATCCAAAAACCAAATCTCAGGGATGAACATCCCTAACCAAAATACCGGGATAGACATCCCAATCCAAAACCAAGGATCGACATCCTTTACACATTTTATTTCCATTTCCTTTATTTCAATTATCCGACAAGGACCACAGTTAACAAACAACCCTCTGTTAACAGTCCAACAACGACAATAAAAACAACAGTTAGCAGACCAAACCTCTGCTAACGTCCAAGACTCAAAATCAATCCAACATCAAAACCATATCATCAAACAATCACAGGATAATGCAATAGCACTCAACAGTGCAATCAACAGCAAACACAAACAACCGAGTAAAATAGGCACATATCAAGGGTTATCCATCCTCACCTGGTATGTCTCTGAAACTGCACATAATCCACATGACTTTATCTATTGATATACCATATCAACACATACAATCACATATAATGCACATCAAAGAATGCAATGCATGTGGTTAGCTATTAGTTTATTATTTGGCTTTTCCACAATTAACGTTGTCATCCTTGTTTTAAAACTGTTTCCATTAAACATTGCTTTCATGGCTGTAGGTAATTATAACCTATTAAATATTTGTAGTCGATATCATAATATAAAGTAGATAGCATTTCATAAAACAATATTCCCAATAAAAAATAATAAATATGTAGACAACGGTCGTAATAATTAAAGTAGTGAAAACGTCAAACATATCATAATAAGCATACACGTAATATATCCAATAACAAAATTATTAAATCGGAATAGTGCCATTGAGAATTAATTAACATAGCCAGTATATGGTATAAAATAATTATAATAAAAGTAATTTTTATGAGTGAATATACTCTTATATAACCGGCAATTATAATTAAGGTAAAAGTAATAATAATAATATAGCTCTTAAAATAATGTAATAGATATTTAGTAATATAATAGAATAAAACTCGCATCTACTAATATTTAGTATAGCTTTCAATAATAAAATTCAATAGATGGAAATAATATGCATACCGAGAATATAGCTAGTATTTAATATCTTATCAATTATTAATGTAAATATCCATGATACATATAGGGTAGTATAAGATAGAAAATATATATATAAATTCTACATGCGTGTTTCTATATTGCTATTTTGATTAAACTAGTAAAATAATACCAATATATTCATAAATAGTTGTAAAATCAATGTCTAGATTGTTCATAAGATAAGTATTAACATTATGACCCTTCCCTAATTTTTAGCCCAAGTGAAATAGTAAATCGTGATATAGATTAACTTTTGATTAATTATATTAAGGACATATTCCAAAGGTCCCTTTAGAAAACAGTAAACCCTAGCTGTGTAGGGTTTTTTTCGCTTTCTTGGAGGGTTTTTGTCTTGTTTTTGCAGGTTTTTTCTTCTCGATATTCGAGGTTTCAGTCCTGTGCAATCCAGGGTAATTGTTTCAGTGATATAATGAGTTCTTAGCCGGGTCTAGAAGACGTCGAGGATGAGGAACGCCGGGAGAGTCGGGAGATAAGGCCTGGGGAGGAAGATGTGCTGGTGCTGCCGGATGATCCAGAGGATGACCCGATTGCTTTATCGAGATGTCTTGTAGGCAAACTCTGGACGGAGCGTAACTTTAATTCCACAGCCCTGCTCCGGACTATTACCTCTATCTGGAATTCGCGGAAGGGAGTAGAGGCTTTTGAGAATGGGACGAATTTGTTCTTGTTTCAGTTCAATGATGATCGAGATATTGAGAGGGTTTTGGAAGGGGAGTCCTGGCATTTTGACAAGAATATTCTCGGCCTGCAGAAAATTTCTGGAGATGAACAACCATCGGAGATCTCTCCCTCCCACACTCCGATCTGGGTCAACCTATATGATCTGCCGTTGAGGCTGAGATCTGAAAAGTTTATTTCGCAGATTGCTCGGATGGTGGGTGAATTTGTGTTTGTGGAGTCTAGCACACTCTCAGCCAAAGCGAAGATAATCCAGGTACGCATTAGGTTAGATCTTTCACTGCCGCTATAAACTAAGGTTAAGGTGCAGATGGGCAGTGGGAAGATGATCATAATTCCTGTGAAATATGACCGCCTTCCTAATTTTTGTTTCACCTATGGTCATCTTGGACATACATTACGGGATTATGATGATTACCCGGAGGAAGGTGCTGATGGTGAGACACCGGTTTTTGGGGATTTCCTACGAGCTTCTCCCATTTGTAGGATGGTGTCATTATCGGTGGCTGCCCGGAAAAATCCTCATGAAAGGGTCAGAAAGAAGTTATTATCTACACCAGCTGACCCAGTGCAGGTTTATGAGGATGATGATACTGTTCTCGGGAACCCAGGGGATACCGAGTGTGGCAATTCGGTGCGTTTGCATGGTGAGTTTGGGGGCAATCTTAGAATGTCATGGAGGTAATGGGAAAGATGACGGTGCTGGAGGGTGAGAGAGAGACGAGAACGACAACAGTTAAAGTCTCTAGTTCAGGTTTATCACCAAGTGGGGCTAAGGATCCTGTACTACCTATGGACATCCAGGTAGGGGCATCTAGAAGTCAGAAACAGTCCATAACCAGCCCTGCTACCCCAATGGTGGAACCTAGGCCTACCCCTATAACCGAGAACTACTCTGACAACCCTAGCCCAAACAATATCTCTACTGGTCCAGCCCCAGTAGACCAACTCCCGCACCAACCCGCTAGCCCAGTAAGCCCAATTCTTCTCGCTAGTGTAGGCTCTCACACAAATCATAACCTAACACCGCTTACCCTTTCTGCACCTACCAATAAACCGGCCGATGACCTACCAAAGACCAGCCCTACTGACTTGATACCAGATTCCACAGTGGATGTAGGTGCCTTTCCCACACAATTTGCATCCTCTCACCTTCCGACCATAATAAACCAGCCTACATTAGCACCTTCTCATCCTTCTATACTTCCATCCTCTCCTAAGCACAATACCACTGTGGCTCCACACCATCTTGTTGAGCCCGAGCTCCTATCACCGATCCTTCCTTTTGCCACTGAATTATCGAGTGCGGTGGATGGGGTCTATTCCGAAGCACCCCCTTATGCAGGGCTCCGGAATAATAGATGGAAGAGGTTGGCTCGCCGACCTAACACAATTTCCCAATTCGAGGTTGTCCCTGTGGGGTAAGAAGCGGGACAATGAGGTGGAAGCTGTGGAGATGGAGTATGAGTTTTATGAAGATACAAAGAAAGGGAGGAGTGGCACTTCCGTACCAGCGGTGGAGACTGCGGAGCAGTCCCACCGATCACCATGAATCTTATTTCTTGGAACTGTTGCGGGCTTGGGAACCAAGAGACAATTCGTGCATTAAGGTGGTTGATACGCCATCAAGATCCCGATGTACTATTTTTGATGGAGACGAGGTTAAAAGGGTTTGAAGTAGATAGGATTAGAGATAGTTTAGGTTTTAATTTTGGTTTTAGTGTAGATTGTGTGGGGGATGGAAGACGACGTAGTGGGGGTCTGTCCATGTGGTTGCGGGATCACTTGACAGTCACCTTGAATTCTTTTTCTGTCCATCATATCGACATGTCGGTGGCGGGGGTGGAGTTTAGTTCGGATTGGAGATGCACAGGCATATATGGTTGGCCCGAGATGGAGCACAAACACCTCACGTGGGAGTTAATTGATCAGTTGGGGGTAGGGGAAACTTGTCCATGGTTGATGTGTGGTGATTTTAATGAGATAATGTTCATTGCTGAGAAAGAGGGGGGAGCTGTCCGAGATTTCGACCATATGCAGGCGTTTTATTTGGCATTGAGCAATTCTGATGTAGAGGACCTAGGTTATGTGGGTCATCCTTTCACCTGGGTTAAAATGAGGGACGGGCAAGTTTGGATGCAAGAAAGATTGGACAGGTTCGTGGCAAATCCGAATTGGAAAAATATGTTTCCTTTCACAGAAGTGACACATTTGATGCGTTTGAGGTCGGATCACCATCCTATCCAACTTCAGATTCGTAGAGATCACCCAAGACTTGATCCCAAACCCAATTTGTTCAGATTTGAGTCAATGTGGCTTGACAACCCAGACTGTTCTATAATCATTGAGCAATCTTGGTGTAACTCGTCGAATTCGGTTGCTGCATTTTCGAAGTGTGTTAACAACTGCGGGCTGGCCTTAAGCTCTTGGAACCGCATTTCGGTGGGTAATATTGCTGGCCGAATTAAAACCCTCTCAACGAAGGTCTCTCGAGCTCAACTGAAAGATTACAGACTGGGAGAATTGAGGAAAGTAGTGCTTTGGTTTATAAGCTGGAGGGTCTCCTTGAAGCCGAAGAGAAAATGTGGCTCCAAAAATCTCGTGTGAGTTGGATGAGGGAAGGTGATAGGAATACCGGTTTTTTCACCAGAAAGCTTTGCAGCGAAAGAAAAGGAATACTATTAAGGGACTGGCGAATGATACTGGACGGGTATGGACAAGTCATGAGAGCATGAGCCGTGTGGCTGTGCAGTATTATGAGGGGCTATTCCAATCATCACACCCGAGTGAGATCTCATATGTCACTGGACTGTTAGAAACCCGAGTATCCGAGGAGATGAACCAGAAGCTGATGAGACCATTCACTCCTGGAGAGGTGAAGGAAGCTCTTGACCAAATGCACCATTCCAAAGCCCCTGGACCTGATGGTATGCCTGCTTTCTTTTATCAAAATTTTTGGCATATTGTTGGTTCTGATGTTATTTCTTTGATTCTTAATATCCTAAACCATAGAATGTCACCAAAAGAAATCAACACCACCCATATCGTGATGATTCCTAAGATTGTCAAACCAACACTCGCAGAACACTACAGACCTATAAGTTTGTGCAATGTTATTTTCAAGATTGTCACTAAGTGCATAGCTAATCGCCTAAAGCTCATCCTTCCCCATATTATTAGTCAAAATTAGAGTGCTTTTGTTCCTGGGAGGCTTATTACTGACAATGCTGTTAGAACTCA
The DNA here is from genome assembly GCA_028386065.3 of Turnera subulata. Taxonomy (NCBI): domain Eukaryota; kingdom Viridiplantae; phylum Streptophyta; class Magnoliopsida; order Malpighiales; family Passifloraceae; genus Turnera; species Turnera subulata. The sequence goes on from JAKUCV010005137.1 coordinate 93,633, forward strand.
TGGTTCATTACAGGTTTTGATAATTGACAAACCAGTTCCAGATCATGACAAAGATGAATGAAAAAGAATGAAGCAAAAAGAAATGAAAGCAAATCAATCCTCAAGTCAAAGAAACCAAATCAAGAGCAAAGGATCAAAGTGAATGAGCACAAGAATTGAAGAGCCAAGAAAGAAGAGTTAGATCCATAAATTGTACAAGGTATAACACTCAACTCTTCTAGGACATTGGCTCAAAATAAGATGAATTTTGCTCATGCATAACATAACATACTTCCAAGCATAAAAA